>JAJSOF020000001.1:38452538-38520038 GCA_025594305.2 Periplaneta americana
AAATCTGGAACACGTTTGTCATCCATGAAAGTATAAAGAGTAAGCATTGTTAAGAAAAAAGCAAGGATTGTAATTTCAGACTGTGGTGTCCACTGAGGAGCTATGAGGGGATAAACAACTAAGTTTATTAATAATGCAAGAAAGAAATGACCATAAGGCTTTAATTTGCTACTACAATACTGATACTCTGCTTCTTCTGGATTCAGATTCCCTCCACTATAACTAAGGAAGAGTTGTGACCAGACTCTGAAATCGCTGAATTCACGTCTTCGATGTAACATTTGAAATGTTGATACGACCATGACGACAAAAGATGCATAATATAATATCATTGGAATAAATAAGATTATACTTTCTGTGCCGAGAACAGAATATACGAACAATAAAATTAAAGTCTGAATATGTGTTAATGCTGTAGGAAATACGTAAGACATGAAAGGTGCACCTTGCTTAGCCAGGGTCTCTAATACCTTTGCATACAGAGATCTAAGAGTTATAACAGGATGTAAGAAAACACGATGAAGAAAGTTCATAGCATCTATATGTGGATGACTGGGACTTGTCAATGATAACACTTGATGAACCAGGGGCAGCTCTCCACGGGCGTACATAGCTGCTGCGGATACCAGATGGTCTTCTGTAAGTTTTTCTCCAGAATATTCCCCTTTGGATCTCCAATCTGCAATGTACAAACGAAATTGCTAACTATTAAATCATATCACCAAATTGTTTGTATAATTCTAAATATCTGTTATAAGTGAATATACTATTAATTGTGAATTAAATACAGGTATTAAAAACTTTAAAATACAATATAGTAAGAAAACAGCACCATTCTCTTTAAATGATACGAAATGATTATCTGAATGACAAATATCTCCCTTCAAGTTTATTATGGTTCTAGCCATCTCTTGACAGGACTTTCCAGTCTTCTTCAGTCTTTCAGAGTGCAATAAAACATTGCTCAGTGCAGTCCCTACCTGACATTCAAACAGGTGATTAGTGATTTAACTTGTTTAGCTTAAACAACAAGTGACATGGTGATGCCAGTGAACTATAATGGACTTTATGTTGTCAGCAAACAGTTTAAGAAGATTGAATTAGAGTGCATAAAACATTTAATTCAAATAGGCAGTTAGTGATGTAATAGTAACAGTTTAAATTAAGATTTTAGTAACAGAGATTAAGTTCGTACACTAGAATTAAATTATGCTGAAACCACCAATTTGTAATAATGAGTAAAAAAAAAATATATTATGAAGAATCTGGGGTTTCCAATTGTGTAATTCAATATAAAAAGAAAACCAATTCATTTTATTACTATTCAGTGTTGATGGCGAAATCATCTGATAACTGAAAACAATTTGAAAAGGAAAATATATGCTAATGGTAATATGTGAAGGGAGATAAGCTTAGTTTACTGAAAGGTATACTATTGTAAGTGACGAACATATTCTCTTATCTTATTCGACTTGTGCGTGTTTAAATATTGAGGTCATTCAAAAGTTACTTCAAACTTTGGAGTGTTATAAATATTATAATATTTGAGATATAAAAATAAAATAAAACAAGAACATTACTGTGTTGAGAAAACAATGAAGTTTTTTTGTTACATTTTGCATTTCTGTGTTTTGAAGCTTCAAGTCGTGGTTCTATCATTACAGCTAGTCCAATGTAGAGGTGAGGTGTGATAGCTCTGGAAAAATCGCTGTGATAATAACGATTTTGTCACAGTGTGATTTTTGTGTTAAGATGATTCTTGGCAATTGCGAATGTTATAACACCCTTTTGCTTCAGTAAAGTCTCATTTTATAAACCTATGGATCAATAAATGGCTCTCTTCTGACAAAGGAAAAATTTTACAGTCTGTACAAAAGAAACCAAATGATCTGGAAATGTATAAAAACTTGCCCAGACATGTTCAAACATTTTTAACGGGTCACATTGTCACACAATTGTACCTACACTGATTTCACATTTCTGATAATTCTACTTGTCTGTGGTGTAATAATCATGATGAAGATCTGGAACACATTCTTCTATACTATCCATTCATAAACCATAAAAGAAGTAAATTAAAATCATCAGTACCAGTTGCAGAAGACATAGAGCTGCAGTATATATTAACTGCACCCCAACTCTGGCTGCTAGCAACAGGCATCTATAATGAACACCAATCAAAATACCCCTCATTTCTCGTGAAAAACAACAACTGAATAGATTATAGTGGACTTTATGTTGTCAAAAAACAGTTGGATACATTAAGAAGATTGACTGATTGATTGATTAAACTATTAATTAATTGTACATAAATTAGTTAACGCACTTTTAACTTCTTACCGACATAAAAAATCGCCAGTCAAAATGAATGTAAGTGTATGTATCCCTTTCCCTCTGTATTACATGCAGCTGTATGGTTGTAATGTCTGTGCTAACCTTCATTAGTACCTTGCGCCATTTCGTTTACTACTTGCTGGTTTCCTCCCGCATCTTTTCCTGTGGCACTATCACCATCATCATTCTGCTTTGGTTCAGGGTCTTCAAAAGTAACCTGGGCTGTATCATTTCCTTTGTCAGAATTTTTTTCCACTAATTTCATTCTTCTCTGAAGTTGGTCTGTTGTGATGAAATCCTGTCCTGATGAAAGACTGGAGAGAAACAATGATCAAAATACAAATCAATTTTCACAGGATGACATTCCGGTAGAAACAACAACAACAACAACAACAACAACAACAACAACAACAATAATAATAATAATAATAACAACAACAACAACAGCTGCTAAAAAACAGCTGAACACTAGTATCTGCAAGAAAGATGTCATGACATACAATAATGTCACTGCATTATGGGACAAATTGACAATACAGAAACAAGTAAACCAGATCTGGGTTGTGATATTGCGCGATTTATCGCAATTTAAGCTATATAAGAGGGGCAATCGGAGAGTAATAAAATTGTTAAGTAGCCGGGTTGCCATTTAGGCTACCTCAAAAATCGAAACAGCGAAATTAGGCTGCATGTTAAATTGTTGTGTTCTAAATTTTCTCACCTTGAGAAAGACCCCTGTTGCTTTCATAACAGCACTGGACTAGTGATGGGTGTGATTTAAAGACCTGTGATTTTGTCGCTGTGATAGGTTTGTCACTGATTCTAACTGTGACTATAGTTTCAAAATCACAGCTCCGAAAATCTTTCTCAGGGTTGCTGATCTGACATGTTCATACCATTCTAACTGCTTATATTTCACAAAATCTAAAATTGAATTTCGAACTTTTATTTTTTTTTATTTTTTTATTGCCTCATTTCTAATTTTTTCCAATTTAGAATTATCTAAAATGTCTTGTGGAGTGTCTTAAATAGTTTATTTCTCTACTAAGCAGTTTCAAAGTGATACTTTATGCAGAAACATGAGCAACTGAATAAATAAAATCAAATAATAATAATAATAATACATGATGATGATGATGATGATGATGGTGATGATGATGACATACTTTATAATAATAATAATAATAATAATAATAATAATAATAATAATAACAATAGTAGTAGTAAGTAGTAGGAGTAGCAACAATAGTAGTAATGTTAATGGCAATCTTTGTTTCATTTGATGTGTGACTCAATACAATATTACAAGGGGATAGAATATAAGTTTTAGTGATCTCTGTAAAAATTTATTGGAATCAGACTTACAATTATTACACAATCTGAGTGATGTAACACTGGCAGGAAAATCTACTTTAAATTTAACAATAGGACTGAATTCACTTCTTTTGACGACATTAAGAATCACTGCTTGTCTTTGTATTACAGATTAATTGTTTTATCTTTATAAAATATTCTCTCTAACGATTTGTCTTCGCTTATATTTTGAAATGATTTGTTAGGTAGTTATTTAACGTGCTGTATCAACTATTAGGTTACTTAGCATTGATGGAATTAGTGATAATGAGATGGTATTTGACGAGATGATGCTGAGGATTTGCCATAGATTACTGACATTCATCTTATGGTTGGGAAAAACTTTGAAGAAACCCAACCAGGCATTCACACTAAGCGGGAATCGAACCCACGCCCAAGCACAACCTTGGGTAAAAGGAAATTACAAAGGTCATATTCTTGCATTTTAAATTTAAACAGCACAAATGTAAGAAACCATTATAAAATTATACATTCAATTTTACTGTAATTAACAGTTATGTAGTTACATTAGTATAAAAATAACATAATTCTGTTCTGTTGATAAAAGATAGAAGAGTTATCGACTATCATACCTGGAAAACATTTCCCGGGCAGCTTTCCTTGCCAGTTTTTCGTCTTGTGACATACTCAAGCAGGATTTCACATCTACATAATTATGTTCCGTTATTCCTAAGTAAAATAAACAAAAGAATGCATTAAAAGTCAAGTGACTATTTGCTACTCACACCTAACTTAGGTTTATTTTATAATTTAGGTTTATTTTATTTTTCTTTTTTTTTTCTTTTATTGCTGTAATTATTGTATAATTGTAGTGGTATTATTGTATATATCACTGCCATCGAGTGTATACCCAATTGTAGTGTTAATAAATACATATATACAATAAGTTTATAATAAATCTGTGAATGGTACTATCTCACCTTGACCTGTTTCTAGACATTGTTTCAAAATGTTGGTGGCTTCTGTATTTCCTTGTTCTGAAGCTTTTATCAGCCAATAAACACCAAGTCTAGAGTTTTCTTCTTTGTCAACTTCCAGTTCTAAAATAAAACAGAATATAAGCATACTTATTTGAATGTGCGTTATCCAACAAAATGTTAATTACGAGAGAGTCACAAAAACTTTCGACAGCTATAAAAGTCACAAATTAAAACTTCTTTCATATGGAGTTACATATACAACTAAAACAAGATTAGTTTTTTGTAGTTTTCATACATCTCTGCATTAATTTATTAGTTGTAATTTCTAGTTGATGTGATAAAACAGTCTTCAAAAGACTGAAATATAAAACTATATAAGATTCTTGCTTCCTTCAAGGTCTTCTTCGAGGATTCCTATCCCTGGCAACCATCTACCATCTTTTAACTCTGATTCTACTCAGATCTTCTACCACTCCATCCAACCATCTTAGCCTTGGTCGTCCTACACATCTTTTTCCCTCTAGCTTGCATTCCAATATCTGAGTAGTTCAGTTTCTCCCATTCTTTTCACATGTCCAGCCCACTTCAGTCTTCACACTTTAATACATAGCTCTATGAGTACTTACTTAAAAAAAAAAAAATGTAGAAGTATACTCCTATTTAGCTGACAAAAATAACAAAAATATAAGTTCATAATGATATTTTATTAACCTTTAGGAGCCATGCGTCCATTATAGTGGCCAGCTAGTATTATGGTCATAATGTGATATAATATGTTATATATAAAATACGTTGATATTTTTAATTTTATGTAACATTAAGGACATTGCATTTGATTAAAACAACAAACAATTTTTTTTGTAATTTTTTTTTTTTCTTAAAAAAGGAGCAAAATCATTTCAACTGCAGCCAACTGAAACCACGTCAGCTTTCATGCGTACCATTACACTGATTGCTTTACATTGGCCCTCCCCATCCTTTACCACAGGCTCAATCAATTGACTGCAATGGTCAGGACATGAACCTGTGATCTTAGGCACAATATGCTGGTCGGACATATCTTGTGCACTTTAAACCACTTGGCTAAGGATCCCAACACGAATTTACCCGATTATGCAGGTATACGAACCCCTGGTTAAGAGTTAGGCATTTGCGTGCAATAGTGGCATAAGTCTTCTGGCTTCTAAGGGTTAAATGAAATCAAGGTAATGAATAATTGAACACATATGCGTAAAAATGGTTTCTCTCTCAAAATTAGTGTCTGCAAGAGATACTATTTATGAGTCGTCTAACATCAGGAAACATCATGGAGGTTAAAAATATATATCCCATCAAAGTTCTTGTGTTTATTGCTGTGGTCCTACAGTATTTTTAAAACTCAATTTTCTTCCATGACTGCCTCCATGGTCTGTTGGTCAGCATGCTGGCATCTAGATCTGGAGGTCTGGGGTTCGATTCCCGGGCTCAGCTCTCGGTGAATTTTTCTTGAAGAAGAAAAATTGCCTGGGTGTCTAGAGTCTTGAAATTTGTATGAATGTGAGTCTGCCGGGTTAATATGATGTATAGGTTATACATATATGTAGTACGTCATCAAAGAAACATAGGAAGAGGTTTTGCTACATGCTAATCCAATCCTTACCTTAACAAATGAGATTGGCAACAGTTGAGATGAGAGGTAGCTGGATTCAATATAAAAATCTTGCTGGGTAATACAGTCATTTTAATGACTACATATACTTCATAAACTTCAGTAAAACCTATGACTGAACATGACAATTTCGCAGAAAATTTTTCATCTTGGCAGGATTCCTTCTTATAAAGGTCAGCTTAAATTTTCGTATCTATACGAGTATGTCTGTACGATTCATGGTATGCCTAATGTTAACATAACACAGTGGTGTGAAGATTAACAATTTAAGATGCTGAACACTGCAAAGGTTACGATAAGTTTATTGTCCTTTTACTTTGTTAAAAATGGAATAATTTAAAACTCAGTTTCATTCACGTAGTACAATTCGCGCCATTTAAGTTCTATTATAGTCTCTGCCCACAAGGTTCTTTACTAGCTTGTCACGATATACTGATGCATCGAGTATATGGGACAAATATGTATTTTCGCAATGACCTGTAAACTCACCCCCACAGGCCCTCAGGGTAAGCAGGGCTTCCTGGAATTTGGTGAAAGAGACCTTCAATTTCTCTCTCAGGTCTGCCCAAATTAGCATTCATTGTGTTCGAAACATTTTAGCCAGATTATGTCTTCTCTGTAGTTCTGCCATTAACGTAAAATAAATTTCCACCTCAAATGCTCAAACCATTTTTATAGTTTTGTATTTGAGGGAAGCTGGGAAAATGAAATATGTTTACTTATACTTAATCTTAAAATTTTGGTGACAGCTATTTGGTAAGCTGCTTGAATCTTTAGATACTGATAATTTTTTGTTTCTGAAACTGTACATACTGAATTCTCGAGTTGCTGCCAGATTTACTTTAGCAGACAAGTGTGAACAAACTTTAACTAGGCCTATATACATATATGTTATGTTACGTTACACATTTAGGGGTAAATACACTAGAGCAGTGGTCGTCAGCACTCGCTGAAATGAGTAACGAGTAAGCAGTGTATCATAATATGCCCCGTCATGCAGCAGGAAGCGGGAGAGAGCATACCCAGTAGCAGCCAAGGATGCACCATAGTGCAGTCTCTTATCTCTGGGTAAGAGATGCTAGCCCGAGGGTGCACTGTGCTGATGACCGCTGCACTAGAGTACCTACTATAATCATAACACATCCTCTTCATTTAAAGTTGTAATTATATCACTATTTTGCACTTTTATGAATATTACAATGGAATAGAATAATACATTAAAATTAACAACATCGAGATCCTTGCACTCTTTTCCTGGAGGGAGGGGAATCCTGGTTTGGTCCAGTTGAAGTCCTGAATTGACAAACATTCCAAGTCCATTGAAGTAAACTGTTCAGGAGAACAAGAAAACTACATAGTCTTGCCTAATAAAGGTACTGAAATAAATATTTTTACGATTCAAAAACACAGATTTCGAGTTGGACTTGAGATATTCTTTTTTACAGGATGGTAGCCTATACAAAACAACATAGGCCTATGTTAGGTAAAAAGTCAAATTCGGTCAAATCTGGACGTGTATACAGAACTGTTAAAATTTATATAGATAATGACTTTTGCCCATATAATAACGAGCCACACTTAGAGCCTAGTGAAGGCACAATTTCCTAGATTCGAGCCTTGTAAACGTAGAAATAATTTATATGAATATGAAGTAGTTGTTCAAAAATATCAAAATTGTTATACATATAATGACCCTTGCACATAATTTGTGGGTATGAAGGCCTTATTAAAAAAATGTATATACATAATGACCACTGCACGTAATTTGTGAGTATGAAGGCATTATTAAAAAAATGTCAAAATTTATATATATGATGACATTTGCTCATATAGCAAGCCATAGTTAGAACCCAGTGAGGATATTATTTCCTGGGTTCGAGACTTATAAAGGTATAAGTAATTTATATGAGTATGAAGGTGTTGTTCAAAAATTGTCAAAATTTATATACATAGCTCTTGAGACTTGTGGATCTTACGTCCAAGTATTTGGAAGCAAGAAGGAAAATAACTTCATTGTTAAACCCTGAGCATTACGCGCGCACACCCCCCCCCCCTTCATGGGTAGAGCCTATAGGCTTACAATGACAGAATTATGGAGCTGATACAATTGTGCAGTGTGACGCAAAAGTAAATATTGTCACAAAATTACCAGTTATAAAACATATCGTATGTAAACAAAAGATATCGTGTTGACAATTTGTTTTACTATAATCGGATTTTCGGATTTGTTATTATTTGCCAGTAAAGTGTGGCCACCATCCAGTATGAAAATGAGTAACTAACGCCTGAGACTTGGCTATTATTGTCAGTAGAATACCTCTATAATACTAAGTTATACGTTTTTTCAATAGCCAATAGGCTATTCAATTTATACAGTAAGCAATATGGAATGGTACTGTTAAAATTACCAATCTAATTTTGTAACAATAGGTGCACAATTTTGTAAAATCACTTTTCTGAGAAATCTGAAAATCGAATCATAGTGTATTCATAAAATATCTGATAATGTTGTTGTTGTTTTCTAATGCCAGGCGTTTGACAATTAAGTCATTTGACCTCTTGCACTCCAATATTTTTCAAAGATATTATCATGGTCAGCCACTGAAGCACAGATTTTGAGGTGTTCCGAATCCATTTCTTGGTTATAAATGGCAAGTTGTAGCCGATTTAAGTGGACACCATATTTTAACGTTTTGGTGGCTACTTCATTCACACACAACCCCCAGAATGTCTGGAGGACCACACCTGTTGTTGGTCGACGGGTCCATTGGACCTAGCTGGGAGATCTTGTTGATCACCAGCTTTCCCTCCTTAAGCCACTGGAGGACGAAAAGTAGAAAGAGGAGGAAGGAAAGTGAAATGAACCCCTAGGCCTCAAATGCTCTAATGCCGTCGGGGTCGAAGAAAGTAAGAGTTCAGTCAGAGGACTGGATAAAAAAGGGTAAAGAGGGAATTATGTATTGAATAGAGGAAAATTATATCAACCTGACCAGTGCTAATTGATGAGTAGCCCCTCCCTTTAGTTCAGCTTGTAAAATTATGCTTACTAACAGTTGCACCACGGGAAGGTAGGGATGGGACATTGGGTATTTGTCCAGGTTGGTTCCTTAAAGCCTTCAATGGGAAGGATTAATGGCTCTCCCCTCTGTATCCGACAGATACCCTTTTGCAGCCATATCTGAGAATGTGAAATTAGACTGTGTGTTGTCTCATTCTGTTTTTATTATATTACGACCAGGCAACTGGTTCAAGCCTTAGTAGGGAAGGAAAGGGCAAACGTGCACATGTGTAAATTGTGATGTCAAAAGACTAGCCTAGCTTTCATTCTTATTATATCGGTAGTTATAAAACAAAAACACGAATTATCTCTTTCACATCTACAGTAAAACGGAGGAGAGAGGACCGTATGCGCATGTGCTATGTGTAACTGCATGTGAGTGCAATAACAGCTCACGTCGTTATACGAATTCTAGACTTCACTCAAAACAGTAATTATCTGCATTAGTTCATCTTGGGGAATCACATGACTGAAGCAAGAATGAAATATTCTTACCACACTTCTCTTCAAGTAGAAGCTTTGCCAATATAACTTGAGATTCTGGACATCCATCTTCGGCTAACTGACTTCGAAGCCTTCGTAGAGAACCCCTTGGGCCATCTTAAGAAATAAAAAAAATTAAATAAAAATGCATTCACTTCAACAACTACTACTTACATGCAGTGACATTGGGGAAATGATTATACAGATAATGTTCATGATGATCATAATTCTAGGAATAACAAATCTAGTACAATAGTCACAATTCTTGGTGTTGGTGTTAGTACATGTTAGGGTAATATTACGAATTATGAAGTTCAAGCGACTGAATATCGTTACATGAACTTGGAAGTCAGAAGGGTTGAGCATTGCATGCCATTCTCCCACTCGAATTACGTTTCTCTTTATATATTCTTATTCATAATTTGGAACATTAAACTAGCCTAGATAGCAATGACAACGTGCAATAACATCTTCTTAATATTAAAATTAACAATATCTTATAGGTAAAAACCAGTCTTCACGTTTAATTATAAAGTTAATGTAAATACAGTAGAAACCGGTTCGCCTATCAGTGTTTCAACTGGGTACCAAAATAGCAAAACTGTTAGAAAGAATCACACAGTACCCATTATACACTATTCTAAAAATAAAATTGATATATTTAATAACATGTATATATACTGCCAGTGTTGTTCACACTTACCGCGTTTGAGTATGCTCTGTTCATAATAATGTGATATTAGTATGACGTGATCCGAATGTTAATTACCATTTAAGGTTATGAGTACTGGCACAAATGCATATATAGTTTAACGCATGTAATAACATTTTTTAGAAGAAATAAATTACAGTAATACGCGAGGGCAGAAATAACATCAAATTTAATTGCAATTTCTTACCGTGTAATGTCCATTGTTTTCTACCTGACGTTTTAGCAGGCATTGGAACCACACCTGCCATGTTTAGTCATTCCCAGTGCGACCAACCACCTGTTCCAATTGTAGAAAACAAACATTATACTCAGGTCTGCCAACACAATCTAATAGACATCTGATTCCATAACTACGTCTTTAATGATTCAACTAAACAAAGAGTCATTAGTTCGAGTACGACAACGGTGTTTTGTTAGGATGAGAGCTCTTTGGTCAATAATTTAAACCGAAATTTGTCTTCTCAAGTAATTAATTTAATAGGTTTTCAGTTTATTTGAACATTAATCTTACAACAGACACAAGAACATTTTCATTCATTCATAGTTTTCTGCCCAAGGGCAGGTCTTTCACTCCAAACCCAGCATTGTCCAATTTTCTGCTCTCCTCTTAGTTTCCGCATATGATACATATATTATCTTTATGTCGTCTATCTAATATCTTCTTCTGCCCCGAATTCTTCTCCCATTCACCATGAACATTTTATAATACTATAAATTCAGAAAGGAAAATAACCGAAGTTGGACTAGCGACGAAGTGAAGGGGTGGGAATGTTACATCATTAGTCTCTGGGAGAAAAAAAAAAGACGATACTACTGTCCATTGTTTTATTGTTTCGCTAGAACTAGTCAGTCGATTGTGAATGGCGCGAATTTTAGGTTATTTGATAAACATGTGTGAATAATAGGTGATAGGTGAAGAATAAAAGAATATGTAATTTTATTAGTATTTGAAATGAACTTATAGGCTACTTGTGCATTAGACGTTCCTGATTACTTTCAGCTATTAGTATCTCTATACAGTGGTGCTGCAATAATTATTTATAATGTAAAATGGAGTTACAATATTATGATTTCTGCATACAATGTATGCAGATTTTGTTACCGGTATCAGCCTGTTTAAGAAGTGAACATATAAGTGATAACCGGTAGTAGCGGTTTCTCCGTCTTAAATTTTCTTTTCTGTGAAGAGAGAAGTGTTCAAGTGACTACAATTCCAAGAGATAGTTTAATATTATCCCAGAGTACAGAACAGTTCAACAAGAGGGTGAGTCAGTTTTATCTCTTAAGTACACCTACCTGAAATTGGAAAGAATATTATTGGAATCTGTATTTTAATTTTATCATTATACGGCGAATACAGCTTAGTAGTTCTCCACGATAGTTTCATACCCTTGTATTATTACGATTACCACTAACAACGGACGCCATACTGTTAAATTATGAAACAGGTACAATACCGTTGGCGGGGGGAGGGAGATTCACCCCGCAAACTCACCTGTCCACATTTTTCAATAAATATTTTCAATTTCAAAATAGATTTAATTAAATCATTAATTAAGCAATCCACCATTGACATTGCGAGAGCTACATGAAAGAAAAATATTGTTTGGGTGTTTCTACCAGCAATGATCAATGTTTAGAATAACAAACCATTTATATTTCCGATGACGATTGTTTTAAATTGACTGACGTCTTTCAAAAAAATTATGAAAGAAGAAATTTAAAAGAAACTACCATTCTCAACACAGTAACTACAGAGTGATTTAGATAGAACTAACATATTTCTTTCTTTCTCTATTTCAAAATGAAAGATGCTAGCCACAAATTGTTATAGGTCTACCTCAAATGTAGAATATCTTTGAGAGATTACTAACCTCTATAGCAAATGTTGAAAATTCTTTATTTATTCGGCTGGAAATTTACTTAATTACCAGTTTTTAACGTCAAATTAAGCAGGAGTTTTGATTCCCTGTCACGAGATGCGCAGATGTTCATTCTTTATTCTGTATATTTTATTATCATCAAAATTAGGCCCAAAATTATTATTCTTCTAGAGATCCAGTTGTTTCCAATTTGTTTACCAGTCCCAGTATTGTGTTTCTTTGGGGAGAGATTACGAACACCAAAGTCTCTCTGATATGACCTTTGAGTATCGTAATTGAATTCGTAATCCAGCATTGCTTCACAAGGAAGAGCCGTTGATTTAATGTGTAGGCCTACTGCATATTCAGTGACTGAAACAAAATGTCGAAAACAGTTGCCAACAATAAGGAAAAGGCCCATTCACAATGAAAATTAAACATAAACATAATAAGCATAAAACCTTGTGTCCATCCGTTATTTTGCTGCAATGTTTTAAATAAATAAAAGTATCTTAATCATAATTAAAATGATCAGTTTGCAAACTCAAACTTTCATGCTTATGTTTATTTGGGACATTTGGAAAGCGTGTTTTCACTTTTGTTTAACATACAAGGATAAATCGTTTAATATCTAGTTATCATATGACGAAAAGTTGATTATTTTATACCAAAAAAAATTGTATTTAAATAATTAAAAGAGAAATGGATCACAGGAAATGAATTTTGGTATTAGTTAAATCATTTTATAGCTAACATTATTTTATAGTTCATTTCAAATATATTAGTATGTGAAGTTATAAAAGATAATTCCTGATTTAATACCATCGTTTTTTTTCTTAATTTCAAGTATTAAAAAGCCATATACTGATGCCATACAAACATATTAAAATAGCTACATCAGTCATTGTGCAATTCTCCATTTTTATGTAATAGATTCAGTTGATTCGGTTGTTTGTTTCCTCACACGTTTTATGTTTACGTTATGAATAATTTTTCGTTTGTGGCATATGTTTATGTGCTTATGTTAATGTTTACGTTATTTTTATTGTGAATTAGGAATCTTAACTGCACGCTTTGCTGCACTTGCATCCTTTAATTAAAATAGTACATTTGGTCCAGGGAACATCCGTGTTTGTCAGAAGGATAAATGTTTTTTTACTTAATTGAAATTCTATTTAAATAATTAAAATACGATCATTTTGGTCCAGAGAGCACTCATTTCCTGCAAGGATAATTCCTTTAATATGTTTCTTAATTGTTATTATATGCAAATAATTTGGTTCAGAGAACATCCGTTTTTGGTGCAAGAATAATTCGTTTAGGCCTAACATTTTTCTAAATTAGTCTTGACTGCATCCTTTAAAAATCACTCCAAATTAATGTCAATCTGTGCAGTTTTTTTTTCCCTTTGTTAAGTTTACTTATACACGCTTTAACATCTGTCGTCATGTCGCGTGTTTAGAACGTGTGAGTATATCAGTAGGCCGTTTTTACTCTTGTTGAGTTCTTGTCTTTATAGTGAGTTGTGTTCTTGTACTGATTATAGATTTCGTATTGGTAATTGAGGCGGTGATGAAACATAGCATGTAAATTTCCAATTTTACATTTGCTTTTATGACTAAAACCATGAAAAACATCAGTCAGATTGTTCGGTCACATAGTTTGAACCCGTGACCTCCCGAATGCGAGTCTCAAATTCCACTGTCTGAGCCAATTCTTTCGGTTGTGCATCATTGTTTATGTAAATAATAAAATGAGAATGAATGTGATAGGCCTACATAAATATTATTTTAAGAAACACAGGAAACGAATATGAGTAAATTATGAGTGCAGAAACGCCATTTCGTGACACTTTTTAAAATAACTCAGTCACAGTGAGCTGAATGGTAAAATACTACTTATTTTCCTTCTATACAATATGTGCTGTATTTTTGGTCCAGTAAAAATACTCATCTTTACGACAAAATTCTTAAAAATACTATTATATTCTGCAGACAAAAAGAAATTGAAGTGTATAAAATTAGAGTATTTTATGTGGACCAAATAAAGTTTAAATAATCAAGTTATATAATATTTCGACAAAATATCAAGTTTTCTGTGCGTAAAGATCTATTTTAATCTTACCTCAGTCCTCATATAGCATTACATCCATCTAGAGAAAATACAATTTCAAATAGTGAAGGAATTATCCAAATCGGTTAATTAGCTTCTGAGATTACTTCATGCAAACATACAAACATTCTCTGTATATTAATATTGATAAACATTTATATATTCCCGTCATAGAATAGAAATATTCCGTATTAAAATAGTGTTAAATGAATAATGATCTCCGTTTGTTGTGTGCAAGGCCCCTTATAGATGAAGTCATTTGTTTTCATTTCATTATAGCCTATTTGAGGTGGCAATGACAAAAAGCATTGTTATTTTAAAACTCATTTATCTCATTAAATATCAGTCCTATCAAAATTTTTCATAGATTAAAACTTATCGGAAATCATTTTTAAAGAAACTTTTGTTATGTAACATTTTTCATGAAAATCAATAAAAAGGGAGATATTTCGATTTATTTAATTCAGGCCATGCTGGTTCCACGGTAGCTGTGTCTATCTATGCAGTGATGAAGTAAGAGTCCTCGGTGAGTCTAACTCACCCTGGCTCTGTCCATCTTGCTCATCAAAAGGTGGAACACATAATATCTCAGCCCCTAATTATGTCGAATTAGTCTCGTGCCCAATTTGCACTGGCAGTGATGCTAAATGTTACAAAGGCTTGAAAGGACTGCGAATACACTGGGCTAGGGCTCATCCCAATGAACTTCCTGACGATCTTCTGCTGAATTCAGAAAATACTTCCTTTGAGTTTTTCCACCAAAAGATTGCTAATTGTAAACTCAATATAAGAGTTTTACGAAGAATTCCTAAAGGAGCTAGAAGTTTTGCGGCTGAAAAATTGACTCACCTTATTGATAAATGCATTTCCAAAAATAGTGAAGAATGTTGGCAAGAGCTTCTGCTTTTTGCATATATCGCCCTTCGGATACCTTTTCGATCAAAGAAGAACTCTGACAAATCTTTGGTGTCTAAAATCAAAGAGAACATTAACGATTTTACACTGGAAGTTCCTTCCCGTAAGAATAAGTCTACACCTTCTAGGTCACGCATTGTTGAAGCTAAAGTGGCAGACGGTGATATAAAGGAGCTGTTCGAATTCTATCTTCTGATTCAGGAGTAGCTCGTACTTCACGAGTTATACAAGAGGCTTTAGTACAAAAACATCCTCCACCATCACGGCCCTTGGCATTTCCAGATCCTCCTACCACCGATGAAGTATGTTTGTCAGTATCTCAAGATATGGTTTGCAAGGAATAAAAAACTTTCCTAATGGCTCTGCATCTGGTATTGATGGGATTCGCCCCCAACATTTAAAAGATCTCACATCCAAATCTGCTGGAGATTCTGGTAGGCGACTCCTAAATGCTATTACTCGATTATGTAATCTAATGTTGGCTGTAAAGTTAATCCTGAAATCTGTTTGTTCTGAGAATAATTCCAAAACTGGACTGGGAAACACTCTGGAATGCTGCTGATAGTATTGGCCATTCTGGTGACTTGCCGCAGACCCTGAGTGATGATTATGAAAATGATATTTTGAATTCCTGAAGAAAGTTCACCATGTTTTGCTTGAGGTCGAAGTCATCAATGGAGAATTCGTCTGCCCAGAATCGGGAAGAAAATTTCCCATAAATAAAGGGATACCAAACATGCTTCTTCATGAAGATGAACTCTAATTAAGTAAATTAAATTTGTACTGTGCTGCTATATTGTTTGTGCACAAACTTATATTGCCACTGTCCTGTCATTTAATCTTTATTCAGTTTGCAAGAAAACCGTTCATTTTATTGAATGACTACATAGGGATAAATCATTACCTATCAATTTATCTAACGGTAAAAAATCAGAATCACGTGGAGAGTATTCGTCAAGTAAAACAGTGTTAACATTTAGGAAAAACTTATTTTTTCTGAGAAAAGTATTCATTTGGGACTAATGTGGTATTAAAAGTTTTTGTTATACTCTATCCCAGGAATGAGCTGTTAAAATCTGCACAGTTATATTATTTCCACTCTGTATAAGCATGCTAAGGAACTTCTTTTCAATGGAACTGTACAGACTTGAGATAAGCAATTCTCTCCTTCAACAAGATTGTGTCGGCCTCGGTAGCGTAGTCGATATAGCGCTGGCCCTCCGATCTCGAGATTGCAGGTTCGATCCCGGTCCAGGTCGATGGCATTTAAATGTGTTTAAATGCGACAGGCTCATATCAGTAGATTTATTGGCTTGTAAAAGAACTCCTGCGGGACAAAATTCCGACACACCGGCGACGCTGATATAACATCTGCGGTTGCGAGCGTCGTTAGATAAACCATATTATTTTTTTACAAGATGGTGCAATGGCACATACCGCAAGAGGAAGCTTGACTACCCTCAGAACCATGTTTTCTGGTCTGGTCACTTGGCCAGCAAGAGCCCCGGATCTGAGAGTATCAGTCTTCCTATAATAGGACTACTTAAAGTCCAAAGTCTTCCAGAGTCATCTACGTACTCCAGAAGAGCTTAAAGAACGCATACAAGAAAAAATAAGAAACAATAATTGTGAGATATTGCATAGTGTAATGAATAACTTATGTGGAAGATTACAGAAGTGATTCAATTGTAAAGGGGACATTTAACAATTTTTTTTTTTCAAAAGTTAACAAGGTAACTAAATTTCACACTTTGAAGTTTGTTTTCCTCAAATAGTTTACATTGTTCGCATAACTATGGTCTTACATAATCATTTTAAACTCCACCCATACGCAGTGGCCAACTTTGTATATGTTTTATAATTTATTGCATTACATAATCCGAACGTCTTGAAATACACTCAGGATTACGTTATCGTTTCATTAAGTAAAATAGAGAACATACACACAAACTTAACAGATAGTGCTTTATTTACATTTCGTTACATATAAATAGGCTATAAATCACAACTTACAAATTTTCAACATCCTTGATTTCTGAAAACTGCTTTCGGTCATGCCATCTGACCGTGTATAAAGATTTCTTCTAAAGAATTAAAAGGATTTTTTTTTTGTTTTTTTTTTTCTTTCATATTCAATATCTGCAAGTCACTTATCCACAAATTATTTAATACATTTTATTAACAAGTAAGAAATCTTTATATGAAAAAAGACAGCAAATAGCGATGTACTCTAAATGGATCTTAACGATTATTTCTTTAATTGTATTCTTTATATAGGGTGCAAGAAAAGGTTATGTCAAAACTAGCTATAATTGCATTATATACAAATACAAAATAGTTTGCGCATCATACAATGTAAGTACATAGAGTTTAGAAAAGAGCTCTAACAAGGAAATAAAGCGTTTGCGCACCCATGTTCATATAACATATTTTCATCCTCTACATGTGAGGAATGTTCTCTGAAGTTCTAATATACTTATTTCTTACACTCTATATAAAATGAAGAGAGAGTAATCCCGTATGCTCGCAGGCTCCTATATTTTAGAAACAATAATTATTACATACAGGGTGTTTCGAAGTGATGTTACAAAATTTCAGGGATGATAGCGAAGGGCACATGTATCAATTTGAGATAAGGAACCATGGTCCGAAAATGACTGAGTCGAAAGTTATAAGCAAAAATAGTTGTGTGGAAATGGAATAGTAATTTGGCACCACGTGCACTCCTTCCCTTAACTTTTGGAACAGTCGTGGAAAAATGGTATGGGCCTCATGTCTCCTACGTGGGTACTTGCACGATACAATCTGTGAGCTTGTCTACTGTTCCCATTGGCTCATCCGTATTCTGGTCTGCTTATTCCGCTCTCGTGTACTCCTCCATTTCACTAGGACTGATCGACTGTGTCAGTCAGATGAGCCAATATAGTGTAAGTGGATCGTACTAATACTACTAATTTGAAGAAGAAGCAATGGCAACTTTAATAATAATTACATTTTACATGTTTCGTGATATACTAAATGTGCGAATGTAGTAATAATTCTCTAAGTAAGATTGTGGTTGTGATAAAAGTACTGAAAATTGTTTTATAGCGTGACATTGGCAATGACAAAAGTGTGCAATATTTGATCAGTGGCCGGTGGATGCTCTACATTCAAGAACCGATAGTTTTGAAAATTTGAATGACACAAAAATTCACGAAAGATACCGCGTCACGAAGATCGTGGTAATCAAAATTTTAGAAGAAACTGATCATAGGGTAGAATATCATAAAAACGGCTAAGACAAAGGTGAAACTAGTCAACTAGGTAACATACAACTGAGTTTTTATTTTAACACATGAAAGTGGTTATTATAACTACATACCTAAGAAATATTAGTAAATTAATACATAATGTGCAGTCAAACATAACAAAACTTAATTGGTACCGTATATTAACTTTCATTTATTATAATTAATTTACGCACACATTGAACATTTACCTTGAAAATAGTTACTTAACTCAGGATATTTAGTATCAAGTTTCTACTTCCTTTCAGCTCTGCAACTATACTTCATAGTATAGTAAATGCATAAATATTTAATTTTTTTCATTCTGGTTAACAGGTTTCAAGAATATTATCTATACCTAAATTTCAGTTATAAAATATCATACTCCCTCAAATGAGGCCACCACTGTTATCAGGAATGCAATAATTACAAAGCATTAATTATGAAAATAATAATAATAATAATAATAATAATAATAATAATAATAATAATAATAGTACTTTTTCTTCTTTTACTATTATTTTGTAACCGCTTTGCTTCATTGTTGGCCTGCATGCAAATGATGTAGCAGGTACTGTCTTAGAAAAAAGTTTTGACGCATAGTCCCACAAAGGAGGCAGTGCACATGAGCAGAGGACGAGCGATCTGATTCACAAGAGAACGACTAGTTGAGGTAATATAATTATTAGTTTCGTTTCGTTGTATGTTATCCTTTAGTAGTTAGAACAAATTCCAGGGAAAAGAATTCAGCTTAAATAAGTAGTGCGGTAAAGACTATTAACAAATGAAGAAGTAAATTAAATTAACAAATATATAAAGGAATGGATAACAGCGACGTCGAACACGCGATCGACTGATTCGGAAACAGGCCCTCTGTCCACTAGACTATAGCCGTCCGTGTATGAACCAATGCAATACTCCAGGATATGACTATCACGAAATTGGACATTAACATGATTTACTTGAAATTAATTAAACACGGTTCGCATTATTTGTGGAAATATGTTTTGCCCTGTGACTTATTATTAAAGTAATGGGGTTTGAAAATTGTTATTCTTTAACTATATGTAATTTAAGTTAAATCTTTATTAATATTTTATTATGTTTAATAGTCACACTGTTGACTGAAGGCCAGTGCACACCGGACACTATACTGTATAGCACTATGCAATATTATAGCTAGCGATAAGATATGAACATGCGCACAAGCTATAATAATGCTTCATCAGAAATATTTTCTACAAGATGGCGAATGGGATGGATCCAGCGGGATTCTTACTGTTTGCACTGGCTTTAAAACAGAAGCGAAAGAACTGGATTCATGAAATTTATAATCTTCTTTCCGAAGGAAATTTAATTTTCCAGCAGGATAACCACCCCGCGCACACCGTCATAAACCTTCAAAGATGGTTCACGGAAAGGCATGAAAAAGAGGAGGATTGACAAATATCGAGACAACCCACCTCAAAATCCAGATCAGTTGTGGGATCAAATTCTGACTACCTGGAAAGATCTCGCTGAGGACCAGAACTATTTCCGCGATCTGGTGGACTCAATGCCCCGAAGATGCCAGGCAGTGATAGACGCGGTAGCATGTGGACAAAGTATTAGATCCATATGTATTTTTTCTAATTTTTCTTTAATTTGTTTATTTATCTTTGTTTTATTTCGGGAAGAAAATTGATCTCCCAAGAGTTTTTTTAATTCTCCTAATGGAGCCAGAGTTGCGAAATAATTCGTTCCACTACAAAAAAAAATAAAAAAAATAAGAAAGGCAAAATGTATAAAAATTAATTACATTAATAAAAAAAAATATGTGATCGAGAACCTAACTCGGGTCCGAGGCATTGCTCCACCGCTTAGCCATGACGTAAGCAGCGCGATGAGACCCTTATAGCTGTTTGGCTTGAAGTCTACGGAGACAGTGCACATATAAACGTACTCGTGTAAATCGCGGTCAAAACTTCAACATTTCCACTACCAAGAGACACAACAAAACCTTTTTCTAATACTGTACACGAGTTGCGATACAGTAGACTGTGGTTTCGTAGGAAGATGTTCTGATATTAGTTATGAAAAATTCATTGATCGCACTTATTTATCCGTAATGAGCCATTACTTACTATTTATTAAATGTTAAAAAAAATTGGTTGGTGAACAGCTCACATTTTAGTGAATCGTTAAATATTTTAATGTTCAGTAGTTAATGTTTCATTTGGATTGATTTACTGAAACTTGGTGAAACCGGCCCCGAGCCAGATATTCAGTAATAATTCCTAGCGAAGAGCGCTTCATATATCTTGTTATAAAACCGTTTGTTGCTAGTGAATGAACAAATGAGAAGTGTAATACATTCTAACATTCATGCCATTATTAATATCGATTTTGGAAACGAGAAAAATATTAGAAATGACTGCAATATGCTATTTTATATGATTCTGATAACAGCGCATTTACTTAAACCGTATAATTAATATGTCCACTGCCTTAATTTTGAAATTACAGAAAATGCCTTTTAATTGTATAATCCAGAGAACGAAAGTTGATCTTTTTGTGTGCATATTAAATATCTTTACTTAGGTACCGTATTTTGAGTATAATAGCGAAAACAAACTATAAACGGTATTTTGTTTTTGTAAAGTGACAGAGACGTTAACTTGTTGTATTGCCCCAACTGTATGAGCAGTTCATAGATGTCGCTAGTCCCAAGAAGAGTAGATCACTTACTTCGTCAGACACTGTCCAGAGTGAATCACCACATTACACTACACAGTACATTACACAGTGAATATTATTATAATTATTGTAAAGGAACTGATTTATGAATATAATATGATTTGTTACGAAACTCATAAAACTTATAAAGAGAAAAGAATCTATGAGTTATCTTCGTGACACTCATATTTTAACACCGATGCAGTAATAATGAATTATTGATGTATGTAAAATAAAGTTATGATTAAAAAGCACCACTAGAAGAGCAATTTTTATCTTAAGATGTCTCGGTTGAGCTTTGAGGACATGTTCGCATAGTTCACTTTCGCTTTCTGCGATAGTTGAATAATTCGAAAAGAAATGACATAGTGGAAATTATATAACCTGCAAAGAGAAAATAAAATGCAGACTGCAAATGTTCCATGGTCAGTTTGATATATTCACCGGGTGGTAAATTGAAATTTCTTGCCGATTCCAGTGTTGCTGTATACTTAACGTTATCCCACCATAAATTCACAAATCCTCCCTGCATCAAGCTTAGAAGTATTTTATCTAACCGCTTCCTGAGGGGATGACCTTTCTGGATGAGAATCGTGATGAAATTGTAGGCATATTCAACGTCGATATTACATATCCTCGGCTTGCCGTCGGCATCCATGTAATTGACAGCTATCTTATACTCTGTGAGATACTGAGAGAACAGGAATGTTAGATTGCCATGTATGATTTGAGGTTCTGCTACAGAAATGTCGCTAAGCCGCAGGAGCTTCCGATAGCGCCAACGTTCCAGATCTTGATAGTGGGTAGGAATACTTTCCTCCGTGCTGTAGACGATTCCAGACTCCAGTACTTCGTCTTCTGTTGACATTTGGTGCTGTAGTCCCGGGTCAATTAAAAAGCTAGTGAAGTATGTCTGATACACAGTGTTGACAGCCCAGCAGTACAGTACCCAGGTGAAGAATACAGCTCGGATTATACCCACATCAGGAGGGTTGTTAGATGCAGATTCCTCGAGGATAATTGCCCAGAAATTCAAAAGACATTTGGGCAAGCTGGTGAACGCATCGTTCTCTACGGCGTCGCTAGTTATGCTATTTTTAATTTTCACTACCAGCCACATGACGATGGAGACGAAGATGAAGGAGATAATGAATCCTAGCCAGAGAGACAGTTTGAATACTCTGGTAAGGCTCATCCATCGAGGGTATGGCACGGCGCAAGGTACATACCATATCACTTTGTCGACGAAATGAGGTCTTAAACATTCTAACTCTTTGAGTATATGACACTTGAACCACAAACAGTTCATAGCAATGTCCGTTATACTGCTGGCTACCTCACCCGTCAATCCGTTCCATGTTCCGTCGCTGAGTTCCTTTCCCCAGAGTCCACCGTCAGCCGGCAGTCCTCTGTTTATTGGGGTTGTGTTAGTAAGTCTAGTAAATTCCATCAAAATCAAATATTCGACGCCAGTATTAAATTTGAAATCTTTATTCACTTCTTTAGTTGTTTTCTTCGTGAACATCATCGGTGGTAGTTCAAATGTCGACACAATTAAAGGACACCGATTAAGTTGTTTAGGAATTTTATCCGGAAAAAGTGGTGCATGGTACAAAAAGTCTCCATTACCTCTGTTGTCCAAAACCCAAGAGTCTAGCAGTACTGCCTCTTTCACATCGGCACATCGACCCAGAGGATTATAAGGAAACCACGTATATATATCTGTAACAGGCATATATTTCGCAAGTTGTGTATTATTCGTTGATGACATCACTATAATCGCATCTATTACATTAAATTTCCATAACTTAATAAAAATATCCGCTGCGACTTCTTTCATATCGATGTCGTTGATTTTCAGAATTATAAAAACAAATCTTGCTCTTGGATTCCACTCCCAGTTATTCCTCAGCTTTGTTATCTGGATTATCACATCACTCACAGCTTCTGCATGCGTTTGCTGTGCAGAGACTATCATATAACTACGAAGCTTGCTTTTAGATATAGGTATCTCTCCATTGACACTGTGTAAACCAAAAGTGAGCAAAGGCCACTCTTGTACCACGTTGAGTGCTTCGACCAGCTTATCCAAAAGGGTATCTAGCCCGATGTCTACGGAACCCAATTCGCTGCTGTCACTTCCCACAAGTTTTATACTACCATTACTTATCTGTTGAGAGCCACTGCTGTGGGAGACGACCAGGGCGTCTTTTGGTGAAAAGTTTCGTATTGCGATGTCCTGTACACTCAGCACAAAGTGGTGGATTGAATCTCCTGATGTTGGAGAAAGAATATTCAGTATAAACGCGTAGATTATTATCATGGTGAAGTCTGCACTTTCATTAACACACAGTCTGAGCTATACAGCTATGCTCTGAGGTTTTTATTGGATATGGATTGTAGATTAAACCTATTAAATTTTCACTTGTTGAGGCAAAATTTCGTGCGAAAGAGGAAAGAAAGAATCCATTATGTGACACTGTGGAAGTTATGAATAATGAAATAATCTCCTTTGAATGTCGACTCATATCACACTTTAAATGTTAACTGTTTTGTTTTTTGAGTTAAATAGTTGCAAGTGTCTAGTATGTCATTGTCCATATACCAGGTGTTTCAGACCACCCTTATCAGCCCTTTTTCTAGAAAACTATGCGATACTGATTGTTAATAAAACAATTATGATAACCGAAATCTATGTATAGAATGGATTGGTGGTAGAGGTACCTGTAGGCAACTTCGAAATTTAAAATGAAAGCACGAATCATTGAAGGTACCATTGGAAACTACTTTTAAAAAGAAACGACTTTTACTGGATTTTTTTCCCTAACTTTTATTCTTTACTCACAAAGCAACAAAAATGGTATCTTCTGAGAAATGTTGTATGTTGTTTATGTACGTACACTATTTATAATAAGTGTTCAAAATGTACGCCACCTTGTGCTTAAACAATGTTCTGATCACCTAACATCCGTGATTGCACTTAGCACAGCTGAGAGACCCACCAGCTTCTCTAATTCTTTGTTTAATGAATTCTCTAGTTGTTGAACGCACCTGATAGAACATGTATTTAACTCTCTCCCACAAGAAGAACTCATTTGAAGCGAAGTCAGGAGATCGGGATGGCCGAGCTACTGGTCCTCCTCGTGCAATCCACCGTAGGGGAAATAACTGATTAATAACTATGTGAAAAGTGATCCATACAGCCGTCCTGCTGAAGCCACATCATTAACCGAAGCGAAAGGGTAATATCATTATGGAACTGGTGCATAATTTTTCGGAGGAAGAGTGTGTTCTACCATTCAAGTTCTCCTAAAAAAATTATGGTCCTATGACTCGCTGTCCGAGGTCACACCACGTATTGAGGCTCCACACGTGCTGATAATTCACTTCACGTAGTCAGTGTGGATTAACCGGAGACCAGTAATGGGCATTGTAGAGATTTACCTGACCATTACTTTTGAAAGTTGCCTCATCAATCCAAATAATAATGAGCTTGAAATCACAGTCCGTGTTTAGAAACCAGTTGCAGAAATCAACACGAGTCTGAAAGTCATGTCATCCAAGTTCCTGATTGAGATGAATATAGTATGAGTGAAGTTTGTTGTCTAACATAGTCTAAACACTGTATTATGATGTAATCCTGAGTCAAAGGGCAAGCCTTCTTGTGGGGAGAATTAAAGACATGTTCTACCAGGTGCTTCCAACAACTAGAAAAGACATGAAACAAAGAATTAGAGAAGGCCGTGGGTCTCTCAGCTGTACTGAAGTGCAATCACGGATGTTAGGAGGTGATCAGAACATTGTATAAGCACAGGGTGGCGTACATTTTGAACACTTACTATGAAGAGTGTATGTACATAAACAAGATACAGCATTGAATAATTTCAAGGAAATTTCCTTGAAATTATTCAAACTTGCTTTGCAGGGAGCTACTACCTGAAAGCCAGATTTGCATAACATACAGAATTTCTCAGAAGATACCATTTTTGTTGCTTTGTGACTAAACAATAGGAGTTAGAAAAAAAGTTCCAGTAAAAGTTACTTCTTTCAGATATAGTTTCCAATGGTACCTTCAATGACCCATGTTCTCATTTGAAATTTCGAAGTCGACCACAGGTAGTCCTACTTCCGCTTTGATACTACCAGCAATCGATTCTTTACATAGGTTTTGGTTATCAAAATTTCTTTATCATATAGTTTTCGAGAAAAAAAGCCTGATACGTGTTGTGTGAAACACTCGGTATATTAAATAGAGATTATATAATCGTCTGGTAATACATACATCTGTTCCTGTCGTTGCACAGTTAGAGAAACGAATTCAATGTTCTTGAAATGGAATATGTTTTAAACATGGGTTTAGTTACAAAGGGATTCCTTACGGGTTTTGTTGGCTTTACTTTTTAAACATGTAGTAGATTCTGCTGAAAATTATATACATAGTTGATGACAATACCCCAGTATTACATGCAAATAATATACCCACAGTGTAAATATATAGGCCTAGCTACCAATAAAACTTTAATATTTGAAAAAGTAGAAGAATCTGATAAAAACAAAACCACGGAATATTTTAATAAGAATTCCTATCTACTTTAAAACTCTTTTTTATTATTCTCTATTAAGACGTACAGCTTAATTTCTTATTATTTTGTTGACTTTATTCATACACGCTTTAACATCTAGGTCATACCGCGTATGTAGGGTTTGTGGGCCGTGAATTGTTGTGACGTTTCTATTGTCATATGTTATTTACAAATATTGCTAATAACTCCTTCAATTTTAATTTTCAAAAAAGAGAAAAGTTATCTACGTACTAAAGCTGTTGAAAGGAAACCATACACTATGATACCAGTATTCAAAAAAGTTAGTTATTCAGACATATAGGTTACCTATGACACTAAACTTTATTTTTTTAAACGTCACTCTACAGAGTGAACTTTCACTTCAGCTTGATTTCATCAATCAGTCTGAACAGGAAGTAGGGTCAGTGGCGTTTACTTTAAAATTTCAAATGGGAGTCGTGGTCAAATATGGTACCATTTGAGAGAGCTCTTCAAAACAAACAATTTTCATAGGAAACATTTTTATTAATTTCTACCTTTTCAATGAGAAAACGTACGAAAAAACAATGGGTGATTCAGACTACCCGCAAGTCATTTATTTCGGAAACTAGTGCATTAAAATTTTCAAGACAAAAATATTTGTAACTAAAGCACATGTGAACTTTCACTTGAGCTTGATTTCATCAATCAGCCTTAACAGGAAGAAGGGTCAGTAGGGTATTACTATAAAATTTCAAATGGAAGTCGGGGTCATAATATATGGTACTTTTTGATAGAGCATTTCAAAACAAACAGCTTTCATAGGAAATGTTTTTATTAATTCCTACTCTTTCAATGAGAAAACGTACGAAAAGACAATGCCATCAATGTTGAGAAATGTTACAATACGAAAATGAAACAAGACAATTAATATTGACAGATGTTACTGAAAGACTGGACAATTCCATTAATTTTTATAAATGTTAAAACTGTCTGCCGTTTTGAGCAGCACACACCGTACTCTTCTTCTGACACTGTCAGCAACTCCTAACACTTCGGCGTGGTCAAGTGACTGGAAGGTCTCTCGGATTCGGTTTCGTATCATCTCTTGTTGTGGAACGATCTTGATAGACGATGTTTTTAACCGTCCCCAAAGATAGAAATCCAAAGATTGAAGTCAGGAGATCGTGCTAGCCATGCTACAGGACCGCATCTATTTGTAGTACGTTGGAGGTATTTGTAATCGCTCTTAACGTTTAGGTAATTATTTTATTAGTCACTAAAGTAATTGGAAACCTAGAAAAATGTACATACGTAGGTACAGAGAAAACAAAACATTTCCTTCTTATTGTACATTGTTGGGCAAGGCCACCTGAGCTGATTACCTGAAAAGTGCAGTGTACAGCTGTCAAAAGAAAAAGTGGCCGCTCTCCTGAAACAAAGTTCCCTTCGGGTATCTTCGCTACAATTCGGAGACAGGCGATGTTACATGTTGTTGGACCACGTTGCCTGATATCTACAGTTATAATTGAAGTATTCTGTGTGTTATCGATAGCATAATGGTAGCGTTCAGGCCTCTTATTCATGAGGTCCTGCGTTCGACTACAAACCACGTGCTTTTTATGTTATTTTTTATTCTGTTTTTGAGAGAGACAAACTATACATAATGGCTCCTTTTCTTTTACGATTATTTTAGTAATTAACATCAGGTTCATTAATATATTATGCCATGACTTTATCATTATGATATTGTGGCTGCAAATGGAAAGAAAAAGATTTTATTCTCAATAAAAATATCTTTCGTGGCATAAACAAAACAAATTTACTGGCGTCGGCCTTAAAACATTCAAACAATTAAGCGTTCAAAAACAAAACAAAGCCACAATTCAATATTTAGTCTATCTTCCTCATATCTCGATCATCTTGCAGTCGAGTGGGCATCAAACTAAAAATTGACTAGTCTTTGCAAATAGCGACTGTTTTTAGACACGATATTCCAGGCATTGTGAACATACATACATACATACATACATACATACATACATACATACATACATACATACATACATACATACATAAGTGTTCGGTCCATGGGCAGGTCTTTCATTGCAAACCCAGCAATATCCAATCTTTCCTATTTTCTGCCTTCCTCTTAGTCTCCGCATATGATCCACATATCCTAATGTCGTCTATTATTCTTTTCAACCAGAGACCCAACCAATTACTTTTTATCTTTCTAATCAGTTTCAGCATCATTCTTTCTTCACTCACTTTTTCAAACACAATTTTATTTCTTATTCTATCTGTCCACTTCACACGCACCGTTCTTCTCCACATCCACATTTCAAATGCTTCAATTACAGTTTCTCTTCATTTCGTCGTAATGTCCATGTTCCTTACACCCCCATACAATGCCACACTCCACACAAAGCACTTCACTAGTCTCTTCCTTAGTTCTTTTTCCAGAGGTCCGCAGAAGATCTTCTTCTTCTATTAAAAGCTTCCTTTGTTCATGTTTGCAGTTTTTCTTGGGAAGGATAGGCCTAAATGCGGTAACATCCCGTTGCTTTCCGCACACCACTATCTCTTTCGCATCTTATTAAATTCCAGGGGGCCCAAGCGTGGAGATGAGGAAAATATAAAAGAGTGGATTTGACTAATTGGGCCCTCCGGACTTCACCGAAAGTCACGGCAAGGGTTAAATATTAATTCTATCAGGATGTCTGACCCTATCAGAGATCGGGAAATCTCAATTAGCTTTTGCCCCCGCATCCTGGACTAGCTTCTACGAATCATCAGAAAATCTTAGAGTGTGATTGGGCCAATTTTTCCGAAAATGTTTCCACACTTTTGCCCTCGTAGCTCAGCGGACGAACGTCGGAATTTAGATGTCAACGTCTCAGGTTCAATTCCTCGTTACTCCTTTTTCATTTTATTGTGGTTCAAGATAGTATAATGTAATAATACAAAAGAAAAACTAATAGCAGTATTATGCAACTGGATTTTTCCAGACCTAATATTAAATTTATGTTATTTATATCCTAAAGAACGATTACAATATAAATAACTTGAATATTATTTACACAGTATCACTAAAGAACGATAACACAATATAAATGATAAATATCAGTTTGTTTAATTAATATAGAGTATTATATAATACGTATTTAATTATCTAAATAAATAACCTATTTTACAAAGAAAGATGGATATTTGTGTTATAATAATTATTTTTACATAAAATACAGATTATTTATATTTGTCGAAAGAACAATAACAATATAAATAACTTGAATATTATTTTATAATGCTAATGAAGGAAAACAGAATATAAATGATATTTTGAATATTATTTATATCGCTAAAGAACGATAACAGAATATAAAAAAACGTGAATATTATTGATATCGGAATTTCACAGATTCATTACAGATGTATTTAAGAAATTGTAGAAGAATAGTAATTAGTAACAGTGTCCTATTTATTCTTCTGGAGCCAAATTTGTAACATTTTTTAAAAAAGTGTGGTTTTATGTTGAAGTGTATTGTTGCAACGGATGCTTGATTTGTTATGTATGTGAGTCAGTTATGGGATGCTTGATGTCATCGCAATGTCGTAATTATAGTTTGATTGTGTCTGTGTGACTATTGTGTATTAATTTATGATGTATGGTACGGAAAGCTGCATATTTGTGTTATAGAAGTGTTACGTATGTGTGTTGTTAATGTTTTTGTATGTTTCAAATTGATAACTGATATTTGTTTTGCAATCGCAATGCCTAATTTACGGATTGTTTATGTTTTATTTACATCGCGTAAGCTAATTTAATTTTATTTTCCATTTCTCTTTATGCTTATCTTTTTTGTATAAAACTGTAGCCCTAACATACATATGTAAAATAGGCTAACCCCATTGAGATACTGTAGCTACAATAGTAATAATTATTATTCATATCGTTATAAAACGATAACAGAATACAAATGATGACTTGAATTTTATTCATATCTCTAAAGAACGATAACAAAATATAAATAACGTGATATCCATCAAGAACGATAACTGGATATAAATGATAATTTGAATATCATTTACATCGCTAAAGAACGATTAAAAAATAAAATGAAAACTTGAAGAAGGCCCGAACCTAGAACCTTTGAATCATTAAACAAGCACTCTACCGCTGGTCTGCGAGGAGCAGATATGGAACACTTTCATAGTTCCAGAACTGCTTGTACAAGCACATGCATCCTGTAACATCGTTTGCGACCCGAAGTGGACTTTGAAAATATTCGCTGTTCACGAGTGCGGCCACTTTTTTTTACAGCTGTACATGTAGACCTGGCCAGACGCTGTATTTCGGTGACTAAAGGAAACACTGCTGAGCGAGCAAAGGGGGAGGAATAGTTTACTTGTATTCACCCCTTGTCGGTACTACCGACTATCAAGTCTACACTCAGCCAGACAATTGTGCGTGTGTACTAGCCTATATCAACATTAAATGTACTTATCTAGTTTACATTTTCTTCTCGTAACATTTCTCAGTATTAATGATATTATCTTTTCGTACGTTTTCTCATTGAAAGAATAGGAATGGAGAAAAACGTTTCCTATGAAAGTTGTTTGTTTTGAAGAGCTCTGTCAAATGGTACCATATTTGACCACGATTCCTATTTGAAATTTTAAAGTAATACGCAACTGACCCTACTTCCTGTTAAGGCTGATTGATGAAAGTTCACATTTGCATTAGTCATAAATATTTTTGTCTCGAAAATTTTAATGCACTACTTTCCGAAATAAATAATTGTTACGGATGGTCTGAATCACCCTGTATATTAAAATTTACATATTCCAAAGCTCCATTAAATTTTACGTATGAATGTGTAGATATTTTATATATTCTATTTGTTAAAATTGTTTCGGGGACTTCAAACTTGAGACAAGTATGTAAAATCATGTTGAGTAGGCCTTAAAACTAAAAATAAACACCAGCACTAACCAAATTTGACAACAGATGCTCAAAGTGAGAACCATTCACAGCCAAACAATATCCCAGTTTATCGCGAAAACAGTCCATTGCAGACATGAGATGGAACAGATCAGTCATATAGGCTAACTGAGAGGAAGACAATGGACTGTTTCTGTGATAGACTGGGACATTGTTTGCCTGTGAATGGTTCTTATTTTGAGCATCTGTTGTAAAGCTTGGTTAGTGATAGTGTTTTGTTTAGTTTTATGGTATATTCAACATGATTTTACATATTTATTTGTCTCAAGTTTGAAGTCCATGAAACAAGTTTAATAAATATTTAAAAGACTTGAAACGGGTGAATAGGTAAAATTTCTACACATTCATACGTAATAACAATTTAATGGGGATTCGGAATATGTAAATTTTAATATACAGTGTCATTAAAAAGATAAAGTTTATTGTCACACTCTCTATGCCTGAATAACTAATTGAAATCGGTCAAAATGAATACAAATTATACGTATACAGAGTGAACAATAAGTATGCAACATTGCTAATTACTTATTAAATTTTAATTTTAAAAAGTTTTTTAACAAAAGCTATTAGAGATAAACCATACAATATGATACTAGTGTATGAAAGAGGATGGTATGTAAATTCCCAATCCGGCATTTGCCTTTGCAACTGAGGGAAGCCATGAAAAATCTCAGTCAGATTAGTGACTAAAGGGATTGAACGTCAGACCTCCGTAATGCGAGTCTAGTGCGTTACCATTGAACACCTCGCGATATTGAAAAATAAATTTCGAAATTGTCATGGAAATATACGTTTTCAGTACCGCTGATGACGAAAAAGTGATGGGCATTCCGTCTCTCTGCGTACATCAGTTTTTGAGCATTCCTAGTCAGCGAACAGCTGTTTTTAGGCATTCCGTCTCTGCTTATAGTTGTTTTTGGGCATTTCTCTCTGCGTACAGCTGTTTTGGGTATTCCATCGCTCTGCATACAGCTGTTTTTAAGCATTTCGTCTTTCTGCGCATAGGTTTTTTTGTTAAAGTACTAAACGAATTTTGTTCGTATTCTGTGCCTACGGTTCATTTCAACTGGGAACAATGTAAAGCGAAATACGATCATTTTAAGTAAAACAAAAAAAATAGTGGGTCTTTATTTTTAAAATAATCAAAGAAACACATATGATGTACTGAAATTAGTATATATAGTAAACCATTCCTATATGAGCAAAGAAAATTCGTACTATCCCTAAGACTTCACCCCTACCAATTTTACTATTGCAGATGATAGATGAAATGAGGGGAGGTGGAGAGTGTAGGTGGAATGATAGAGGGAAACGGAAGAAGCGTGAAAAAAACCTCTACAAATTCTGCTTTGTCCGCCACAAATCCCATCACAAACTTTCCGGGGATCGAACTTAGGTCGCCTGGATAGAAGACCATAGAAGACCAGCGCGCTAGCACAGAGGCACAGACGCGGCTCAACGGCTACTCCATCGAGTTCGTGATTTCGTGTGATTAACATTTAAAAGTTTCTTGCTTTACTTTGTGCTTAAGTGAATTTGAAACAAAGCGACATGACGTAATTTAAGTAATTAATGACGTGTATTAATTTATACGTAATAAATATAAACTCATGTAGTACACATGATCTTTCGCATGAGTCTGTACAACGATTCGTGCTATAACTATGCGCACTTTAAAGCTTTGTATAATAATAATAATAATAATAATAATAATAATAATAATAATAATAATAATAATAATAATAATTTTAATAATTATAAATAATAATAATAATAATAATAATAATAATAATAAAAATCCAATTTCATACAAAAATTGTAACGAATAATCCAAATAATAAATTTAAATGTAAGATATAAAAAGCACAGTGAAACAAAAGATCATATAACTACTCGTATAGGCCTACATATTTAAAAAGGCCAATTTCATATGAAAATTGCAATAAATAACTCTAATAATAAAATATAAATTTCAGGTATAAACACCAACGAAACAAATGAATGAACACGGTGAAAAAAGGAACATTAACGGTTCAGAGCTCAGTTACAACCCGGCATTGGATGTCCACCATGAACCAACTTGCTGTAAACTGAAAGTATGCAATATGGAAGTTTTATTAAAAAAAGTACACCTCAACATGAGAAAGTTGCACGAAGAACTTACTAATTTCCTGCCAGAAGACTTTCAATTGGCATCTTTAACATATAGCTGTTATAGTGTTTTTTTGTTTTATTTCTAGAGGGGTAATATCCGGTGATTATTGTATCTTTGTCCATTCACGCCCTGGTGTTGTCGAGAAGAACGAAGGCCTGGTGGCCTTAACTGCTGCTACGCTCCTCTGATACGCGCACATTACCGCCACCAAAAAGAATAAATAAATAAATATTAGCTTTTTCTGTTTATTTCTATTATTGTATTTGTATTCCTGGTTTGGAAGAGAAGGCCTGATGGCCTTAACTGATGACAAGAATAAATAAATGAATAATAAGTAAATACTAACATTCAACTGGACACTCTTCCACCAAAGCGCTTGGTGCTTCTTGTAACAAACAGGAGTTTCTTAAAAATTGAAACCGTATAAAATTACCGTGGCGCATGAACTACGACCTGATGATTCTGCTAAAGATTTTGCGAGTAATTTCATAATAAATAAATACTAACATTCAACTGGACATATAGATGTAGACTACAATCATTTCTCAAGTGGAGTAAAAAAACTAGAAGCGAGTGATGCTTAATTCCATCATTTCTCAATGGAACAGACAGGAAAAGTATAATTCCATCAGATCAATCGCCAGAAAATATGAATAGCGACTTTATCGCTAAATTGGCAACACTGCTCCAGAGTTCTGAGAGTATAGTATACTTACTGTACTTCATACATGATTTTGATATAAGCTGTATGTGCAGAGACCGAAAGTACAAAATATCTGTATTTGTGCGATCCTAATTGTAACCTGCAGAATGTTTTCAGCATTTCCTCTAATTTCAGTGACTTTTTTGAAGTGTAGAAATTATATTTAACTTTAAAAATAAAATAATAACTGTCTCAGGAACTTTAAAAATAAATAATTGTTCAGGATCAGGAGGATAGGTCAACTTTATTTTAATGAACTATTTAACTACATTTTGTCAACTGGAAGATTATGACTTATGACGTTACAGAGCTAACGGAACCATCGTAGCACTACAGTTAAAGTAGTATTATAGACATCTGTGGAATGAGTTGAACGAATATTGTGCGTACCTGATGAAAGGGTTCCGACATCTACCTTATCACGTGTTCCTTTCCAACCTACCTTTCATGTAGTACCATACTCTGGTGACGAGCTTTAGTCCCTGTGATCTCTGAGTAGCCTAGAACCGCCACTACTGCCATTTGGTCATATTCGAACATGCCAATTGTGTGGTATTGAATACTAGGCGATATGAATCTGGAATATATATTTTATTGAAATTTTGACCAAGATACACTTGAATTGTTGGACAGCATTGTAGTGGACTTCCCATATTATGATTTATCACTGAATGAACGGACAAGAATGTGGTTTCAGCTAGATGGATAGCCAGCAGATTATGCTAGTTTGAGAGAAATTAAGTAAATGTTCGGTGTGCTCTGGATTGGATGAGGTGGACTGCAATAGTGGCCTCCACGCTCACCACATCTCATACCTCTAGATTTTGTCTATAGGGATATGTGAAACAGGATATTTTTCAGAAAGAGCTTGCATCTACAGATGAATTGAATAAAGGATCACCTGTGGTTATCTAACACATTCCACAAGCAATAATTTTAAAATTGACAGAGGAATGACAGAATAGAGTGAGATGCTGTCTTCATGTAGGCCTAAATGGAACATAGTTTGAATATTTGTGATAGTACATTTTACATTTGCACTGAGAACAGTAATCTTTGCATGAAAACATAATTGTGTTTCCCGTAGTGTTGTGCTGTACGATGTTTCATGATCGACTGTGATTTCTAAGAGGTTTGTTCCAAAGGAAATAACTTGTTACGCCTACATTTGTAATTTAAAAATGATGTTGTTTTCCCCATTTGGAAAGCGACCTCTGTGTGTATTTATACATTACCTGTTTTATTATGAAGGTAAGAGCCCTTACCATCACGTACTATGTCAGTCTTATGTTCCAGTGTTAAAATATCGACGTCTTCTTCGTTACCAATTGAATTCTTCTTTCGAACTCTGTAAATCACGTTCTCTTCAAAATTCTTGAGAGCGTAGCAAAGTAACTTAAACTGACCGGAGGCATAGATTAACAAATTCGGTATAAGTATATCGGCACCCAGAATAGAGAATCCTACAATGTGGTATTTGATCGTAAGAAACAAGTACGTTAGCTGAAATGCTGGTGATGAAAAATAATCGTAAGGAAGCCAGATGTTGAACTGAAGAACTCTCAAAGCTTCAGACATAGTGTTTGAAGACTCCCTGATAGCTTTGTAATTTAGTACAAACGGAACTATATCAATATTGAATATAAAACAAGTTGTGATAAGGCTTGTGTAAAATAAAGTGAGACATATTGCATATTTCAGTGTTGACATAATAATGGATTTATTTTCTGTTCTTAAGTGATCTGTGTGTATGAAGAAGTTCTCTGGAACTAAAGACACGAGATTTCGGATCTCTCTCGATTTCATTAAAATGGTACAATACTTGGGAATGAAAACTATGTACGCAATTAGAAGTATGACGTCTTCAATTATCTCATCGAAATGATTCCGATCAACAATAACCTTCATTAAGACAGTAAATGAGGAGAACAATAAACAGAAGTGAACAAATATTTTATACAATTTCTATGCACTAGTTTTCATAGCCGATGAACTGTTAATGTCCCAGAAACCTCCTAGTTTGAGCAATGTTACCATAAATTCATACAATCTCTAGAATTTATGTGTATATCTTCAGTCATTTTGTAATACTTTTGCCTAATAATATAAGGAATTTATGCGTTAAGTATATCCTGTCTGTTGAACTGATTGACTTCATCACAATGTGAACGCTGAGATGTTGTACTTAAAAGAATCCTTGACGTGACTGTAGATTTATTGTAGAAGGTTGTCACTAAAGAGCGCTACATTATTCAGAGAAGCTTTTACTGTTTCACAAAAAGTGTGAAGCACTCGTATGTAAAGAAAGACACGAAAAATATTAATTTAGTTTCGTGCCAGTTTATAAAAGAACGTAACATATTAAATGTTAAATGTAGCTTTTAGTGTATAGCTATATTATTTCAAGTTCAGCGGTCACTTATATAATGTCATGCTAGTGATAAATATTATATTTCCTCTTACGTATTTCCAAATAATATCGCATGATTTTTCTTGGCAAAGAAGAAATTCTGATAAGAGCAAAATACATAAGAAAGAAATAACTGAAGAAGGACAAAAAGAAAGAGTAAATAATGACATTTCCTTTGTGTGCAGTTTATGTTATGAGTTATCTTTAACGGACGTCAAGGGCCGAATTTATACTCGGTACTTATAAGATGTAGGCCTATTTGAAGTTCAGGTTGTGTCTCAATGTTAGGCTAAATGAATTTGAAAATGAGTCAACACTAATTTAATAAGTGAGTTTGCTAGTCCATTTGAATGTCACTTATTTCCTTTGATATCTAACCGAAATAACTTATGTTTGCTTATAATAATCAGAAAGTAGTAGTATTTTTATGTAAAAAGATCATGGTTTTCAAAAATATTTTGAATTTTATGTTTGACATATTTTATGTCCATCATTACAATAGAATAATGCGAATCTCATTGTTTATGGAAATAATTGCTGATGAGAGTTGCTGTACAATTTCATAATTAGGTGAGTTTTACAGAAAATAGACTATTGTTTGTGAAAAGAGCAACGCCCAGAAAGAATGATCCAAACGACTCCAAACTCGGGAGATGTGTAGAACAGTGCACCACCAATAATAATTGATTACGTTTCCAGAGAGATGGCGTACACACAGGCCCAACAGTGACGTCTCTTGTGTCACCAGCAAGATCAGTGTTATGCCTCGCTCAGTCAGTGCAGAGCTTCCAAACGAAGTGAAAACGTGAAAGCTAGTGCAGGTATGTTTCGTCGACGTGGAAAGGCGCAATATCAGCACGTGAGGGAGTTCGAATGGGACAGAATGGTTGGTTCCCGGGAAGTAGGTTTGTCATATACCGTTACATTTCCCTCATACAGGGCATGCTGCTACGACAGTTATGCGTGTGTGGAACCAGTGGATAGAAGGAGGTTGTACGCAGAGACGAGCGGGTACTGGACCATGTAATGTGACCACAGCACGGGTTGACCGCCATCTTGTCCGTATGGCCATGACGGACCGTACATATGCATCCACAGTTTAAATGTCATATTAAGTGTTCAGATAAGTTCTTGAATTATAATATCACATAGTTTGTTTTATTTACAGTCTATCACTTATCAAGTTATGGCAGCAGAAATAAATTCTGTTACAGCAATTACAATATATTACGAATATTTTCGACTATTTATGTAAGTCATCTTCAGGTGAAGTGATTTACTAAGAAACAAGAACAATTGAACATAGGTGAAAAGATATAAAGATAAAAACACATATAAAACACAAGTAAAAATTAACGTTGATTGCTCATTTTAAAGAGGTTAAATGGCGTCAAACATAATATTGAATTAAAACATTCAGATAAAAACATTCAAGTAAATATGGTTGCAATTAGAAACAATATATTTGAATGGCAAACAATGTGCCGAAGTTGAAGAATTAAAATGGTTTAAAATTGTTTTAAACTGAAGGCTGAGGCTTGTTCTTTTGTAATACGATGTTCAACATGTTGGAATTCTGTAGGAAGTAGATGTAAAATTATTCTGTCTTTTGCCGCAGTGAGAGGCATTAATATGAAAAGTGTGCAGTAGAGGCTTTCAGAAGTTGTAGCCTTCTCATCTTGGCATTACATGATGAGTCACCCAAGTTGCAGTGTCCAGTCGATCAGTCCTAGTGAAATACAGAAGTACACGAGAGCGGAATAAGCAGACCTGATTTTCGAATACGGATGAGCAAATGGGAACAGTAGACAAGCTCACAGATTGTATTGGGCCAAGTACCCACGTAGGAGATATCCGGCCCATACTATTTTTCCACGACTGTTCCAAAAGAGTTAAGGGAAGGAGGGCACGTGGTGCTAAATTACAATTCCATTTCCACACAACTATTTTTGCTTTATAACTTTCGATTCAGTCATTTCCGGACTATGGTTCCTTATCTAAAATTGATACATGTGCCCTTCGCCATCATCCCTGAAAGTTTGTAACATCACCTCGGAAACACTCTGTATATCAATATTTGGACTTCTCGTTGCGAACATTCTTAGGCTGCTTTCGCATCGAGCTCGTCCAGTCCAGTCAAGTCCAGTCAACAGGTTTCACACCGAGTATGTCTTGACTGAAAGTCAGTCTGTGTTTTCCTGCTGTTCAGCTCTCGCCTTCTTACCGTCAAGCTGCGTTTCTGTGAGATGACTGCGGATCATTTTCAGACTTATGCACATACAAGTACAGTATTTACAAGTTCAGTGTCAGAATTTAGAACAGTAGATAAAATATAACAATGAGTTGCAACATTGGACGGAGAGGGATTTACATGAGAATGTAGATCTGCAGCACTTGAATGGGATGTTGATAGTCTGGCAACTGCGTCCTAATAATTGATACAAGATGACTGCAATTTTTTTCATTAAATCAGTGTTTCTCAAACTTATTTTTTTATTTATTTTTATTGCTAGTAAGTTTGAAATGAATACAAATTAATAAATACAATGAAAGATAAACAAGCCCACTCCTGAATGAGTAACACTCGTGCTCAGGAGGATTCCAATACAGACAAAAATAAAATTAAAATTGAGAGTGAATACAGATTATATAATGTTTAATATGTTTAAAACCAAACTACAAGTCCAATACAATTTTTATATATTTTTTTATTAATTTGGAGAGGATTCGTGGTTGAAATATCATTGGAATAAAATTTGTTTAATAATCTGGGACCTTGACTCATGCTATGATAAAAAGCTGCATTGGTTTTACATTTTGGTTCTGACAAACGCAGAGAATTCATATTTTTAGTTCTATATTTATGTATATACCTTTCAAAGTTATTAAAATTTCTATGAAAATATTTTAATAAAATAATAAATTTGTTTAATGTTGAAAACTTTGAAATGTTTAAACAACAATTCAGTTGGGTAATTTTCTGCTTTTTAAAACAAATTTTTAATACTTTTTTCTGTAGTAAAATTAACGGATAAAGGTTAGATTTATAAGTTCTACCCCAACCTATAATACCATACATAAATATAGATTGAAATAATGCTAAATAAATTACACGTAAACAGTTAAGTGACAAAATATTTCTTAGAATAACAAAGTAATATAATATTTTACGTAATTTATTACAAATATAATGAATTTGATTATTCCATTTTAAATTATTATCAATAATTATACCTAAGTATTTAACCTCATTAACTTCATTAATAACTGAACAATTGCAATTTATATCGGAACAATCAGAATTATGCATTTTAATTTGTAGTATAGAGGAAATTGCTTTATTATCTATATTATTTAAAGAAAATGGGATAGCTATTGTTTTATCTTTATTAATTACAAGTGAATTTAAATCGAATCATTTTTTATTAATTTTAACCCGCAATTTGCATTATAATAAGCATCAGTCTAAGTTTTTCCACTAAAAAGTAAAACAGTATCGTCAGCATACGAATATAAATCACATTCATATTCTTTAAGGTCTATCATTAAAAATATTAAAAATAAAATCGGTCCAAGGACTCTTCCTTGCGGAACACCTATTTTAATTTTAATAAATTCACTTAATACATTATCAATTTTAGTAGCTTGAACTCTATCATTTAAATAAAATTTTAATAAATTAAAAGCATTATTTTTAATTCCAACACAATTTAACTTCTCTAATAATAAATTATGACTTACAGTATCAAAAGCTTTTTTATATCCAAAAATATACCAACACACTTAAAACCTTGATCAAGTATCTTAATAATTTTTTGAGTAACATTGAAAATAGCATTCTCTGTACTACAGTTTTTCTAAATCCAAAGTGTTTTTCACTTAATATATTCTGTTATTTAAATGATCCATTATTCTACTTTTAATGCATTTTTTCAAATAATTTAGAAAAACAAGAAAGCAAAGATATAGGTCTATAATTATTCATATTAATTTTATCACCATATTTAAAAGTTGGTTTCATGATAGCAATTTTTAATTTGTCAGGAAATTTGCCATGCAAAAATGCAAATTAAATATATGTACAAGCGGTTTAGCAATATAAATATTAGCAATTTTATTAACTTTGCATTAAACATATCAAAACCACATGTATTATCCTTCAAGTCTGAACTAATTTTAATTAATTCTTCTATTGTAACAGGGTTGCTGCATACATGAATTTATTTTAATAAAGTTATTAGATAAATTAATTTTATTATACGAACTGTTATTTCTTATTATTATTATTATTATTATTATTATTATTATTATTATTATTATTATTATTAATAGAAGAAATAATTTCCGCACCTATATTAGAAAAGTAATTATTAAATTCAGTAGCAATATTTTTTGAATCATTTATAACTAATCCATCGTGAGTATAAATTTCTTCAATTTTATCATGAACCTTGGTTTGAATGTTAGAAGCTTCTTTAATAGTTTGCCAAAATATTTTCGGATTATCTTTACAGTTTCATAATTTATTAGAATAATATTCAATCTTCAACGTTTTTATTAAGATTGTCAAAATGTTTCAATGCATTTTATATTTGTTTTTTTTTATGTTAACATTAAGGGGCTCTTTCTTTAATTTTACTGCAATTTTATCTCTAGTTCTAATGGACTTAATAACCCCTCTAGTGATCCATGGTTTAATCTTTTTATTCTTACTGGATACTTTTTTTTTACTAAATATTCAGAGTTATTTTGAATGTGTGTGTTTAAATTTTGGTATAATAAATGAAGGCATTCACGTATACCTGCGGAACCCTTGTAATTCCTTTCATTTCTTTTGCTACTACTATTATTATTATTATTACTATTATTATTATTATTATTATTATTATTAGTAGTAGTAGTAGTAATAGTAATAGTAGTAGTAGTAGTAGTAGTAGTAGTAGTAGTAGTGGTGGTAGTAGTAGTAATAGTAGTAGTAGTGAGGGTGTGTTCCTGTGGTATAGTGTAGAGTCAAAGAGTGTCGTTTTTAAGTTGAGTTGTGTGTTGAGAATTTCGTTGGGGTGTGTTTTTGTGTGTATATTTCATATTGTTCTACTGTGTTAGTTTCTGGCGTTTTTGGTTGGTTGTGTAGTATTTCCATGTCTGTGTTGATGTCTCTGTGGGTGTGGTTAGCATTTGGTATGTGTTCTGCATATGTGGAGGTGTTTTGTAATTTTGTTATGGCTGTGATGTGTTCTTTGTAACCTGTTTGAAACGATCTGCCTGTTTGTCGTATGTAGAAGTTGTTGCAGGTGTTACAGTTGAGTTTATATACGCCTGTGTGGTTGTATTTGTTTATTTGTGTTGTTTGTGTATTGAGATGTTTTTGTAGTGTTATTTGTTCTGTATGGGATGTTGTAATTTAATTTCTTGAATGTAGGTTGCAATTTTGTGTGTGTTTTTTGTTTTCGTATGTTAGTGTGATGTATTTTTGTGTTCTTGTGTTTGTGATGTATATAATTTAAAAATTGCTTGTGACAACAATGTTTAACTACAAATAATGCCCATGGCTTGTCAGTATATATTTTCATTAATAGTATTCCTCGTATGTAATCGTGAAAACTTTGTAACTAATTCAACAGTTCATAGCATAAATACGTCAAAAAATGACTTTCATACTCCATCGGCAAGTCTATCGTGCTATCAAAAAGGAGTGCGTTATATGGCAGTAAAAATTTTTAATAGCCTCCTATCGATATAAAAATGAAACTCAAAACATAAAATTATTTAGGGCCAAATTAAAGAAGTACCTAATTTCTCACGCCTTCTATTCTGTAGGTGAATTCATGACATTCAATAACACTTCATGAAATTGATACTAAAACTATGTGTTGTACTAGTAGACTATATTGTAAATCTCGTCTGTATATATTTCATCTAGACTGTGACTATAAATTAAGATTTTATAATAGTATTAAGTTTTTTGACTTGTTCCATATTCTAGCTGTAAGCATGTATGAATACCATGGAATGTTAATAAATACAATACAATACAACGGAAAACTGTGTAACGTCTTCAGAGATTTCAATCCACAGAAATTTAAGCTACATTCTAGTGAATATTAGGATTAGATATTTGCTTTGGTTATAATATAGCATACATTTCATGAAACTTATTAATAGAAATATAAGATTGTATTTTAGTATTTAATTTCAACTCATTGCATTTCATTCATTCATGTGTATAACTTATAAAACTTTGTACAGATTTGCTGAATATAATATAGATTTGTTAAATTGTATTAATTTCATAATTGACACGTAAGACTAATTCAATAGGAGACTTCATTAATCTATATCATATTATTATTATTAATATTATTATTATTATTATTATTATTATTATTATTATTATTATTAGCCCTATTATGTATTTATAACCCTAACATATCTATCTCAGGTAAAATAGGGTTCTCATTGAGTATAATAAATAAATAAATAGTAGTAATAGTAGTAGTAGTAGTAGTAGTAGTAGTAGTAGAGGTAGTGGTGGTGGTGGTAGTAGTAGTAGTAGTAGTAGTAGTAGTAGTAGTAGTAGTAGTATAAACTTAAACATTCATTTTAATGATTAATAGTTCCGCGACCATTGTAGGATTAATTTACTAAACTTGTGTGTTTCAGGGTGGTTAGAACTGTTGCTAATAGAATGGTCAGTAGAAGTGGGTTTTCTGAAAATATCAAAGTTACAAGATATCGCTGTTTAGACATATTAATATTTATTTATAATTTAACCCCGCTTACTTCATTTCATAAACACTACTCAGATTAATAGCAACTCTTCCGTGCGCTTGCGTCCACAATTCGCTACGCGAAGCTTGTGTTATTATATTAAGCTTGTATAGGATTGAACAGTATATAAGTTCTTTTCATTGTTATTACTTAGTAATTTCCTATCATGTATGTGTTTTTGGTCCACATTTTGATACACATTTTATTCCGTATTACAGTTGAATTGTCTCGTTTCAAGACACCATACTGGAGCCTTTGTCACAGATGGTTCAGCAAATTATATCAGAACAGTTTGCATTTTAATATTTTAATATTTTATTGATCCCAGCTTATACAAGCTCTTATTCCATTTTAACTACTTTCTTAATCACTTTTGAGTTCATAATTGAGGAATTAGCTGCAATAAGGGCCCATAGCCCCATAGGCCCTTTTCCGTTAATTGAGAATGCAAATAAATCGATTCTCCGTTTTTCAAGTTTCAATAATTGTTATACCAAGTTTAACTCACAAAGTTTCGTTGAAAATGAACATTATTGCTGATAAACCTGATTATTTTACATCTGAATATAAGGGGAGATGGTCGGCAGTATCGGACATAATGGTAGAATCGTAGAAAATTATGAAAGCTTGCGTTTCTTTCATCATCCATACCACCATATAAACCTAGTTTGAATGACATGATTACGTTTGATCTAGCTTTTATTCGACATCTACAGAAACGTTCAAATTGTCAATCAGGTAGCCCTATTATCGTGTGGTAGATGAAAAGAAACTCACTAGTCGATATTACCGTTGAAAATGTCCGAACTATTGCTCTCCGCTATTATAGGCCCTGCACTGTTTTTAAAAATGTCAACTCTATATATCTCAAAACAGCATTTTAGAGTATGGGCCCTTATTGCAGCTACGTCCTCATTGTTTATAATAGAGGCTCAGAATTTGCCTATTGTTCATATTGTATCACATAACACGTGTGTACCTATTCTTATTCATATGTATTCTCAGGCACAATTTTCTGAAGATGGCTCCTTCGAGCCGAAAACGTTAAAGCTAATAAAATGTAACAAATAACTTCATTATTTGTTGTGTAGATAAGCATAGGCGGATCCTGTTCTTCCTGAAATTCAATGTACTAGCTTCTCGGTTTTCATCATCTCATTTAAAAAAAAGCTTCACTAACGTTTTAATGATCCATTAATTTATTTACTGGTTCATTAAATCATTTTTTAGCTCACCAAGCATCTTTAGCCTAACGAACCAGTAAAGCTATCATTAAATTTAGTGATTGCAATGTAAAATGGCGGAACAATTCGACGCAGAATTGTTATATCTGGAACTGCTCGAAAATTAAGACTCAGATGGAGATAAGGTGAATGTCACTTAGGCCTATGTCCCGACCACTACAAGAACTTGATAAAATACCTTCAAAACGCCTTGGATTGAAAGTATTTAGTAGATAATTGATGTGATCACTGGGAGAGCTGTAAGCCCACCCTACCCACCCTAAATATGTACCTTACTTATATACGAAAATCGTCGTGGTGAACGAAGAATACCGCCATATTTCTTTGATCTAACAGTGGGTTTCAGTGTTCCCAACATAGTAATAATATACACACCTAATCAAACCTTACCTAACCTTTCTCATAATACTACACACCTAATCAAACCTAATCTAACCTGTCACATAATACACACGTAATCAAACCTAACCTAACCTTCACATTATACTACACACCTATAGTAACATTCCTCACACTTTGTATCATTTCGTTTTCATGTGTTGCCGGCTCTGCCAATCGTGTCGGTTTCTATATAGTGTAAGTGGATCGTACTAATACTACTAGTTTCAAGAAGCAATGGCGACTTTCATAATAATTACATTTTACGGTACATGTTTCGTGATATACTAAATGTGCTAATGTAGTAATAATTCTCTATATATGGTACAGTAAGATTGTGGTTGTGATAAAAGTACTGAAAATTGTTTTATAGTGCCACATTGGCAATGACAAAAGGGTGCAATATTCGATCAGTGGCCGGTGGATGTCTACATTGACCGGAGATAATGTTAACCATTTAAGAAACGATCATTTTGAAAATTTGAGTAACACAAAAATTCACGAAAGATACCGCGTCACGAAGATCGTGGTAATCAACATTTTAGAAGAAACTGATCATAGATTAGAATAGCCTACCATAAAAACGGCTAATACAAAGGTGAAACTAATGAACTAGGTAACATACAACTGAGTTTTTATTTTAACACATGAAAGTGGTTATTATAACTACATACCTAAGAAATATTAGTAAATTAATACATAATGTGGAGTCAAACATAACAAAACTTAATTGGTAGTATATTAACTTTCACTTATTATAATTAAATTTACGCACACATTGAACATCTACCTTGAAAATAGTTATTTAATTCAGCATATTTAGTATCAAGTTTCTACTTCCTTTCAGCTCTGCAACTATACTTCATAATATAGTAAACGCATAAATATTTAATTTTTTTCATTCTGGTCCACAGGTTTCAAGAATATTATCTATACCTAAATTGCAGTTATAAAATATCATACTCCCTCAAATGAGGTCACCACTGTTATCAGGAATGCAATAATTACAAAGCATTAAGTGAAAATAATAATAATAATAATAATAATAATAATAATAATAATAATAATAATAATAGATAGTACTTTTTCTCCATTTACTATTATTTTGTAACCGCTTTGCTTCATTGTTGGCCTGCATGCAAATGATGTAGCAGGTACTGTCTTAGAAAAAGTTTTGACGCATAGTCCCACAAAGGAGGCAGTGCACATGAGCAGAGGACGAGCGATCTGATTCACAAGAGAGGTAATATAATTAGTTTCGTTTCGTTGTATGTCATCCCTTAGTAGTTAGAACAAGTTCCAGGGAAAAGAATTCAGCTTAAATAAGTAGTGCGGTAAAGACTGTTAACAAATGAAGAAGTAAATTAAATTAACAAATATATAAAGGAATGGATAACAGCGACGTCGAACACGCGATCGACTGATTCGAAACAGGCGCTCTGTCCACTAGACTATAGCCGTCCGTGTATGAACCCATGCAATACTCCCGAAGCTCAATACGTAGTAAAAATGCAAACATTAGGTAGTTGCTCACCACTATGATCGCTAAAATCGCCTCATTACAATCAATGCAAAATAGTACCGTCACAGTCTATTGTTTCTAGCACCCTCAAAACTCACTCAACCTTCGTGACTGTATATAGTAGACTGTGATATGACTATCACGAAATTGGACATTAACATGATTTACTTGAAATTAATTAAACACGGTTCGCATTATTTGTGGAAATATGTTTTGCCCTGTGAATTATTATTAAAGTAATGGGGTTTGAAAATTGTTATTCTTTAACTATATGTAATTTAAGTTAAATCTTTATTAATATTTTATTATGTTTAATAGTCACACTGTTGACTGAAGGCCAGTGCACACCGGACACTATACTGTATAGCACTATGCGATATTATAGCTAGCGATAAGATATGAACATGCGCACATGCTATAATAATGCTTCATCAGAAAGATTTTCTACAAGATGGCGAATGAGATGGATCCAGAGGGATTCTTACTGTTTGCACTGACTTTAAAACAGAAGCGAAAGAACTGGATTCATGAAATTTATAATCTTCTTTCCGAAGGAAATTTAATTTTCCAGCAGGATAACCACCCCGCGCACACCGCCATAAACCTTCAAAGATGGTTCACGGAAAGGCATGAAAAAGAGGAGGATTGACAAATATCGAGACAACCCACCTCAAAATCCAGATCAGTTGTGGGATCAAATTCTGACTACCTGGAAAGATCTCGCTGAGGACCAGAACTATTTCCGCGATCTGGTGGACTCAATGCCCCGAAGATGCCAGGCAGTGATAGACGCGGTGGCATGTGGACAAAGTATTAGATCCACATTGTATTTTTTTCTAATTTTTCTTTAATTTGTTTATTTATCTTTGTTTTATTTCGGGAAGAAAATTGATTTCCCAAGAGTTTTTTTAATTCTCTAGTGGAGCCAGAGTTGCGAAATAATTCGTTCCACTACAAAAAAAAAAAAAAAATAAAAAAAAAAAAATGAAGAAAAAATGTATAAAAATTAATTACATTAATAAAAAAAATGTGATCGAGAACCTAAAATTGCTCTACCGCTTATAGAGCGTATTCCGAATATCAGCGCTGAGCAATCCGATGGCATCACGGTGTTCCGAATTCCACCGATGACGTCATTGATGATCAACTTGCAGAGGTGGTGGCAGTCTCCATCAGCCGCCATCAAAGGGCGGGAAAGCAGACGAATAACATGTGCACTGTTGTGTCAAAGTTCTGCTGTATTGTTCGTAATGAGCACAACGTAAAAACAATATGTTAATGGATTATGAGCGAACATGTCAACGGACCCGTTATTAACTGGTTCAAGAAATAAATTGGCTATCTTTTCTTTGAACGAGATGGGGCATTTGCAAAATTTTCCACCAGCTTAGCCATGACAGTTTTGTAAGCAACGTGACGTCATTGATGAGACCGGTGAGATTCGGAATAGCTGATTAAGCAGCGCGACGAGACCTTTATAGCTGTTTGGCTTGAAGACTACGGAGACAGCGCACATATAAACGCCTACTCGTGTAAATCGCGGTCAAAACTTCAACATTTCCACTACCAAGAGACACAACAAAACCTTTTTCTAATACTGTACACGATTTGCGATACAGTAGACTGTGGTTTCATAGGCAGATGTTCTGATATAGTTATGAAAAATTCATTGATCGCACTTATTTATCCGTAATGAGCCATTACTTACTATTCATTAAATGTTAAGAAAATTTGGTTGGTGAACAGCTCACATTTTAGTGAATCGTTAAATATTTTAATGTTCAGTAGTTAGTGTTTCATTTGGATTGATTTAGCCTACTGAAACTTGGTGAAACAGGCCCTGAGCCAGATATTCAGTAACAATTCCTAGCGAAGAGCGCTTCATATATCTTGTTATAAAACCGTTTGTTGCTAGTGAATGAACAAATGAGAAGTGTATATATTCTAACATTCATGCCATTATTAATATCGATTTTGGAAACGAGAAAAACATTAGAAATGACTGCAATATGCTATTTTATATGATTCTGATAACAGCGCATTTACTTAAACCGTATAATTAATATGTCCACTGCCTTAATTTTGAAATTACAGAAAATTCCTTTTAATTGTATAATCCAGAGAACGAAAGTTGATCTTTTTGTGTGCATATTAAATATCTTTACTTAGGTACCGTATTTTGAGTATAATAGCGAAAACAAACTATAAACGGTATTTGTTTTTGTAAAGTGACAGAGCCGTTAACTTGTTGTATTGCCCAAACTGTATGAGCGGTTCATAGATGTCGCTGGTCCCAAGAAGCGTAGACCAATTACTTCTGTCAGACACTGTCCAAAGTGAATATTATTAGAATTATTGTAAAGGAACTGATTTATGAATATAATACGATTTGTTACGAAACTCATAAAACTTATAAAGAGAAAATAATCTATGTGTTATCTTCGTAACACTCATATTTTAACACCGATGCAGTAATAATGAATTATTGATGTATGTAAAATAAAGTTATGATTAAAAACCATCACTAGAAGAGCAATTTTTATCTTAAGATGTCTCGTTTGAGCTTTGAGGACATGTTCGCATAGTTCACTTTCGCTTTCTGCGATAGTTGAATAATTCGAAAAAAAATGATATAATGGAAATTATATAACCTGCAAAGAGAAAATAAAATGCAGACTGCAAATGTTCCATGGTCAGTTTGATATATTCACCGGGTGGTAAATTGAAATTACTTGCCGATTCCAGTGTGGCTGTATACTTAACTTTATCCCACCATAAATTCACAAATCCTCCCTGCATCAAGCTTAGAAGTATTTTATCTAACCGCTTCTTGGGGATGACCTTTCTGGATGAGCACCGTGATAAAATTGTAGGCATATTCAACGTCGACATTACATATCCTCGGCTTGCCGTTGGCATCCATGTAATTGACAGCTATCTTATAGTCTTCGAGATACTTAGAGAACAGGAACGTTAGATTGCCATGGACGATTTCAGGTTCAACTACAGCAACGGCATTAAGCCGCAGGAGCTTCCGATAGCGCCGACGTTCCAGATCTTGATAGTGGGTAGGGATACTTTCCTCCGTGCTGTAGACGATTCCAGACTCCAGTACTTCGTCTTCTGTTGATAACTGGTGCTGTAGTCCCGGGTCAATTAAAAAGCTAGTGAAGTATGTCTGATACACAGTGTTGACAGCCCAGCAGTACAGTACCCAGGTGAAGAATACAGCTCGGATTACACCCACATCAGGAGGGTTGTTAGATGCAGATTCCTCGAGGATAATTGCCCAGAAATTCAAAAGACATTTGGGAAAGCTGGTGAACGCATCGTTCTCTACGGCGTCGCTAGTTATGCTATTTTTAATTTTCACTACCTGCCACATGACGATGGAAACGAAGATGAAGGAGATAATGAATCCTAGCCAGAGAGACAGTTTGAATACTCTGGTAAGGCTCATCCATCGAGGGTATGGCACGGCGCAGGGTACGTACCATATCACTTTGTCGACGAAATGAGGTCTTAAACATTCTAACTCTTTGAGTATGTGACACTTGTACCACAAACAGTTCAATGCAATGTCCGCTATTCTGCTGGCTACCTCACCCGTCAAACCGTTCCACGATCCGTCGCTGAGTTCCTTTCCCCAGAGTCCACCGTCAACGGGCGGTCCTCTGTTTATTGGGGTTGTGTTAGTAAGTCTAGTAAATTCCATCACAATGAAATATTCGACGCCAGTATCAAATTTGAAATCTTCATTCTCTAATTTACTTGTTTTCTTCTTGAACATCATCGGTGGTAGTTCAAATGTCGACACAATTAAAGGACACCCATTAAGTTGTTTAGGAATTTTATCCGGAAAAGTGGTGCATGGTACAAAAAGTCTCCATTACCTTTGTTGTCCAAAACCCAAGAGTCTAGCAGTACTGCCTCTTTCACGTCGGCACATCGACCCAGAGGATTATAAGGAAACCACGTATATATATCTATAACAGGCATATAATTCGAAAGTTGTGTATTACTCGTTGATGACATCACTATAATCACATCTATTACATTAAATTTCCATAATTTAATAAAAATATCCGATGCGACTTCTTTCATATCGATGTCGTTGATCTTCAGAATTATAATAACAAATTTTGCTCTTGGATTCCACTCCCAGTTATTCCTCAGCTTTTTTATCTGGCTTATCACATCACTCACAGCTTCTGCATGCGTTTGCTGTGCAGAGAGTAATATATAAGTACCAAGCTTGCTTTTAGATATAGGTATCTCTCCATTGACATGGTATAAAGCAAAAGTGAGCAAAGGCCACTCTTGTACCTCGTTGAGTGCTTCGGCCAGCTTATCCAAAAGGATATCTAGCCCTATGTCTACGGAACCCAATTCGCTGCTGTCATTTCCACAAGTTTTATACTACCGGTACTTATCTGTTGAGAGCCGCTGCTGTGGAGACGACCAGGACGTCTTTTGGTGAAAAGTGTCGCATTGCGATGTCCTGTACACTCAGTACAAAGTGGTGGATTGAATCTCCTGATGTTTGAGAAAGAATATTCAGTATAAACGCGTAGATTATTATCATGGTGAAGTCTGCACTTTCATTAATACACTGTCTCAGCTGTACAGCTATGCTGTGGTTTTTTATTGGATATGGATTGTAGATTAAACCTATTAAATTTTCACTTGTTGAGGAAAAATTTCGTGCGAAAGAGGAATGAAAGAATCCATTATGTGACACTGATGAAGTTATGAATAACGAAATAATCTCGTTTGAATGTCATCTCATATCATACTTTAAATGTTGACTGTTTTATTTTTTGAGTTAAATAGTTTCACCTGTCTAGTATGTCACTGTCCATATACCTGGTGTTTCAGAACACCCGTATCAGTGCCTTTTCTCGAAAACTATGCGACACTCATTGTTAATAACACAATTATGATAACTGAAAACTATGTATAGAATCGATTGATGGTAGTATTATTTCTCGTAACAAACCGGAAGTAGAGGTACCTGTGGTCATCTTCGAAATTTCAAATGAGAACTTGGTTCCATTGGAAACTACTTTAAAAAAAAAATATATATATGGGAATTTTTTTCTAAGTTTATTGTTTACTCACAAAGCAACAAAAATGGTATCTTCTCAGAAATGTTGTATGTTGTTTATGTACGTACAATCTTCATAGTAAATGTTCAAAATGTACGCCACCTTGTGCTTAAACAATGTTCTGATCATCTCCTAACATTCGTGATTGCACTTAGCACAGCTGAGAGACTCACGAACTTCTCTAGTTCTTTGTTTCATGAATTCTCTAGTTGTTGGACACACCAGATAGAACATGTCTTTAACTCTCTCCTACAAGAAGAACTTATTTGAAACGAAGTCAGAAGATCGGGATGACCAAGCTACTGGTCCTCCTCGTGCAATCTATCGTAGGGGAAATAACTGATTAATAACTCGTCGAGGCTTATGTGAAAATTGAGCCATACAGCCGTCCTGCTGAAGCCACATCATTAACCGAAGCGCAAGGGGAACATAATGAAGCAACAGGTGCATAATTTTTCGGAGGAAGAGTGTGTTCTACCATTCAAGTTGTCCTAAAAAATTATGGTCCTATGACTCGCTGTCCGAGGAAGCTCCACACGTGCTAATAATCCACTTCACGTAGTCAGTGTGGATTAATCGGACACCAGTAATGGGCATTGTAGAGATTCATCTGACCATCACTTTTGAAAGTTGCCTCATCAGTCCAATGAATTCTGAGCTCGAAATCACAGTCCGTGTTTAGAAACGAGTTGCAGAAATCAACACGAGTCTGAAAGTCATGTTCCCCAAGTTCCGGATGGAGATGAATTAGTATGAATGAAATTTGTTGTCTTTCAGAATTCTAAACACTATATTATGATGCATTCCTGAGTCAAATGGCAAGCCTTCCAATGGTACCTTCAATGACCCATGTTCTCATTTGAAATTTCGAAGTTGACCACAAGTACTCCTACTTCTGATATGTTACGGGAAATGATACTACCACCAATCAGTTCTTTACATGGGTTTTGGTTATCAAAATTTCGTTATGAACAACCAGTATCATATAGTTTTCGAGAAAATAGCCTGATAAGGGTGCTCTGAAACACTCGGTATATTAAATAGAGATTATGTAATCATCTAGTAATTCATACATCTCTTCCTGTCGGTGCACAGTTAGACAGTTGAATGTCGTTGAAATGGAATATGTTTTAAACATGGGTTTGTTACAGAGGAATTCCTTACGTGTTGTGTTCTCTTTACTTTTTAAACATGTAGTAGATTCTGCTGAAGATGATATACGTAGTTCATGACAATACCTCAGTATTACATCCAAATAATACACCCACAGTGTAAATATATACCTACGAATAAACATTAATATCTGAAAACGAAGAAGAATCTGATAAAAACAAAACCACGGAATATTTTTTATAAAAATTCCTATCTACTTTAAAACTCTTTTTTTTTTATTATTCTCTTTTAAGATGTACAGTTTAATTTCGTATTATTTTATTCACTTTATTCATACACGCTTTAACGTCTAGGTCATACCGTGTATGTAGGATTTCTGGGTATATCAGTGGGCCCGTCGACATGGTTGGCGAGTTGGTATAGCGCTGGCCTTCTATGCCCAAGGATGCGGGTTCGATCCCGGGCCAGGTCGATGGCATTTAAGTGTGCTTAAATGCGACATGCTTATGTCAGTAGATTTACTGGCATGTAAAAGAACTCCTGCGGGACAAAATTCCGGCACATCCGGCGACGCTGATATAACCTCGGCAGTTGCGAGCGTCGTTGAATAAAAAACATAACATCAGTGGGCCGTGAATTGTTGTGACACCGTTTCTATTGTCAAATGTTATTTACAAATATTTAACAACTCCTTAAATTTTAATTTAAAAAAATTCAAAAGCTGTTGAAAGTAAACCATACAATATGATACCAGTGTTCAAAAGAAGTTAGTTATTCAGACATACAGATTACCTATGACACTAAACTTTATTTTTTTAAACGGCACTCTACAGGGTGATTCAGATTACCCGTAACAGTAATTTATTTCGGAGACCATTGCATTAAAATTTTTGAGACAAAAATATTTATGACTAAAGCACATGTGAACTTTCACTTTAGCTTGATTTCATCAATCAGCCTTAACAGGAAGTAGGGTCATTGGCGTATTACTTTAAAATTTCAATTCGGAGTCGGGGTCATATATGGCACCATTTGATAGTGCTCTTCAAAACAAACAACTTTCATAGCAAACGTTTTTATTAATTTCTACTGTTTCAATGAGAAAGCGTACGGAAAGGCAATGGGTGATTCAGACTACCCACAACTCATTTATTTCGGAAACTAGTGCATTAAATTTTCGAGACAAAAATATTTGTAACTAAAGCACATGTGAACTTTCATTTGAGCTTGATTTTATCAATCAGCCTTAACAGGAAGTAGGGTCAGTGGGGTATTACTTTAAAATTTCAAATGGGAGTCGGGGTCATATATGGCACCTTTTGATAGAGCGCTTCAAAACAAACAGGTTCATGGGAAATGTTTTTATTAATTCGTACTCTTTCAATGAGAAAACGTACTGTAAAACAATGTCATCAATATTGAGAAATGTTACAATACGAAAATGGAAACAAGACTATTATTATTGACAGATGTTACTGAAAGACAGGATAATGCCATTAATTTTTATAAATGTTAAAACTGTCTGCCGTTCTGAGCAGCACACACCGTACTCTTCTTCTAACACTGTCAGCAACTCCTAACACTTCGGCGTGGTCCAGTGACTGGAAGGTCTCTCTGATTCGCTGTTTCGTGTCATCTCTTTTTGTGGAATGATTTTGATAGACGTTGTGTTTTAACCGTCCCCAAAGATAGAAATCCCAAGATTCAAGTCAGGAGATCGTGCTGGCCATTCTACAGGACCGCATCTATTTGTAATTAGGTAATTATTTTATTAGTCACTAAAGTAATTGAAAAACTAGAATAATGTACATACGTAGGTACAGAGAAGACAAAACATTTCCTTCTTATTGTACATTGTTGGGCAAGGCCACCTGAGCTTATTACCTGGCTAAGTGCAGTGTACATGTAGACCTGGCCGTAGACACTGTATTGCGGTGACTAAAGGAAACACTGCTGAGCGAGCAAAGGGGAAGGGGTAGTTTACTTGTATTCACCCGTCGACGGTGCTACCAACCACCAGTTCTACGCTCAGCCAGATAATTGTGCGTGTGTACTAGCCTATGTCAACATTAAATGTACTTATCTAGTTTACATTTTCTTCTCGTAACATTTCTCAGAATTAATGATATTATCTTTTCATAAGTTTTCTCATTGAAAGAATAGGAATTGAGAAAAACGTTTCGTATGAAAGTTGTTTGTTTTAAAGAGCTCTGTCAAATAGTACCATATTTGAACCCGACTCCTATTTGTAATTTTGAAGTAATAAGCCACTTACTTCCTCTTAAGGCTGATTGATGAAATCGAGCTCAATTTAAAGTTCACATGTGCTTCAGTAATAAATATTTTCGTCTAGAAAATTTTAATGCACTACTTTCCGAAATAAATAACTGTTACGGGTGCTCTGAATCACCCTGTATATTAAAATTTACATATTCCAAAACTCCATTAAATTTTACGTATGAATGTGTAGACATTTTATATATTCTGTTTGTTAAACTTGTTTCGGGGACTTCAAACTTGAGACAAGTATGTAAAATCATGTTGAGTAGGCCTTAAAACTAAAACAAACACCATCACTAACCAAATTTGACAACAGATGCTCAAAGTGAGAACCATTCACAGCCAAACAATGTCCCAGTTTATCGCGAAAACAGTCCATTGCAGACATGAGATGAAACAGATCAGCCATATAGGCTAAGTTGGAGGAAGACAATGGATTGTTTCTGTGATAGACTGGGACATTGTTTGTCAGTGAATGGTTCTTATTTTGAGCATCTGTTGTCAAATTTGGTTAGTGATAATGTTTTGTTTAGTTTTATGGTCTACTCAACATGATTTTACACATTTATTTGTCTCAGGTTTGAATTCTTCGAAACAAGTTTAATAAATAATTAAAAGACTTGAAACGGATGAATAGGTAAAATTTCTACACATTCATACGTAAAAATTTAATGGAGATTCGGAATATGTAAATTTTAATATACAGTGTCATTAAAAAGATAAGGTTTACTGTCACACTCTCTATGCCTGAGAAACTAATTGAAATCGGTCAAAATGAATACAAGTTATAGGCCTACGTATACAGAGTGAACAATAAGTATGGAACATTGCTAATTACTTCTTAAATTTTAATTTTAAAAAAGTTTTTAACAAAAGCTATTAGAGATAAACCATACAATATGATACTAGTGTATGAAAGAAGGATGGTATATAAATTCCCAATCCGGCATTTCCTTTGCAACTGGGGGAAGCCATGAAAAACCTCATTCAGATTAGTGACCAAAGGGATTGAACGTCAGACCTCCGTAATGCGAGTCTAGTGCGTTACCATTGAGCCACCTCGCTCGGTAACAAGTTTATTGCGATGTTGAAAAACATATTTCGAAAATTTCACGGAAATGTACGTTTTCAGTACCGTTGATGACGGAAAAGTGATGGGCATTCCGTCTCTCTGCGTACAGTAGTTTTTGAGCATTCCTTGTCAGCGTACAGCTGTTTTTAGGCATTCCGGCTCTATGTATAGTTTTTTTGGGCATTTCTCTCTCTGCGTACAGCTGTTTTTGGCATTCCGTCTCTCTGCATACAGCTGTTTTTGGCATTCCGTCTCTCTGCATACAGCTGTTTTTTAGCATTCCGTCTTTCTGCGTATAGCTTTTTTGTTAAAGTACTAAACGAATTTTGTTCGTATTCTGTGCCTACGGTTCATTTCAACTGGGAACAATGTAAAGCGAAATACGATCATTTAAGTGAAACAAAAAAAAGTGGGTCTTTATTTTTAAATAATCAAACAAACACATATGATGTACTGAAATTAGTATATAGCAATTAAATTAAATATTTGTTACCTGAGACAAGATGAAATTAAATTACGTACCCAGTTTGTCTTCACGCTTCTATAGTTTTGAATAGGTAAGTAATATTTTGTATAATAATCCCTCCAATTGAAATTATGTCCAGGGAAACAAAGTAAGTCTTGGAATATACAGACTGAAAATATACAAACATATCTAAAAGCGAACTTCTCATTGCAATTACTACCAGAGCTTGATGTCCGAGAAAACAGAGTCAAGGTTCATGAACCTCTATAAGTCTTAATATAGGCACATAAAACTGTTCTTATATTCTGCTAGGTATTTACATCTGTCATTCATTTAATGACAGTTTATTAATGTCACAATATTTATAATCCGTATTGCGAAATGCCGTACTTCTAAATATCACATACCATAACCATCTGTACATTGGATCCAGCACAGCATAGTGAAGTGACAGGAGTAAGTTTGAAAAATCTTTTGATATTTTGCTATTAAAATTTTTAAAATGTGAAATAATAGATATGCGCTTTCCCCGGTTTTGAATAAAGATTCCCCTTTCCCTCTAGGAATCCGAATTTCCCTTTTTTCGGAAAATTTCATTCCATCTGACAGCTCTGGTGTTTATTTCCAATCCTTACGTTTCTTGACCAGACTGTAGAACCTCTGTGGTAGTAAAATAATTGTTCTTTTTTTAATTTTAAACTCTCCGAAACCATGCGTCTCGAAGCAATATCCTTGAAACCATCCATTTATATAGGTACACATACGTTCTCGCTTTTTGTCAGCTTGAGGGTCCTTCACTATTCTTTTAACTATTAATATACGAGTATTTATTAGTAAGAGTAAAGAAGAGTTGAGTTAACCCTTCAGTACTCGCCTGGGGGATACCTGTCAACCAGCGTGTTTGTTTTCATTGTTGTATTTCCTAGAAAGGATTTACAACCGTGAGGCTTTAGATACCTTCAAAACCAAGGTCACATAATACACTGTAGTATTATTTAGTTTCAGTCTTGAAGTTGCTCGTATAACTTGTGTAGCTAAGGTTTTCAGTGGCGTAGCATGAAATTTTGAGCAGGGGAAGCTAACTCAAGTTGTTTTTCTTGTACATATGAGAAAACGTATTACAAAAATATAGTCTTAAAATAAATAGTAGTCAATGTCAAGTCAGCAGTCCGAAGATTGGTTGGAACCTCGTAAGTAACACTAATAAGGCATGACCTCAAATGCTACGTAGTAAAATATGATTTCATATCTCTAAAAAATAGACACGTCATTTGTTTTTTAAATCGCACTTTTGTTCGTAAGTCAGTCTTGATAATAGAATTGTCCTAAAAATTCAAGTAAATCGGTGTCAGGAACTGTTATTTCACTCATTATTTATTATATCAGCCACAGTGCATACTCACACTTCAACTGAACACAACTCACGAAAGGAATAACTCGGAAACTACATTATTTTCAATGTAAAAGCTAATTTCTTGCGAGCCTTGCGACCAGGGTAGTTTAGTTAGAAAAGGATGGAAAATCTGCGGTGTGGATTACACAGAAGAATGCGTGAAAGAAACCAGTTTGCTTTGAAGCTGGTGTGTGCAGGCTTCTTGTTTACTGCTGCATCATGAATCATCTTGACCTGCCGCATCACAATATTTAACGCATAAATATAAATTCTATTAAAATTAATAAACAATTTTGTTCACAAACTGCAGGTCTATTATGAAATTGTTATTAATTGGAGAAGCTTAGCGTTTTAGCTTACATTGACGCTACGCCACTGAAGGTTTTATTCTTCTGGGTGACAATTGTCAACCACGTCACTCTCTACGTTACGGTTTTTGCAAAGTTTCGGTAAGTATTCATTATTAGTTAGTGAGTTATATACTATATCTTTAGGGATAATTCATTCTATTGAACTTCGAAGGATTGTAAATATACGTTTATTAAATTCCTTCAGAGATTAGAAGGCGTTCTCGAGTATTACTTGGAATTCAAGAATTCGCGCGCCAGCTCCAGAACAAAGGAATGGATCCAGGGATCGTTGTTACCAATTTTGTTGATCTCGAGACAAAACGAATAGAATGGTGTGTGAAATGTTAAAAACGGACATGTGCCGACCATTTCAGGGAATATGTGTAAATAATTAGGTATTGTAAAAACATGTCTGCAGAAAACATTCAGGAATAAAAATGTTTGGAGTATAATCCAAGGAAAAAAAGGACTATAGGACACAAGCTATTCAGGTATTACTGTATGGAATGAGTTTCACAACAAAGCAAGGATTATAACGTGTCCCCAGTGTTAATTTTGTAGGTAAATGTAGAAAGTATTTAAAATATACACATAATAAATATTTATCTATTAATTATAAATAAACTGTTTCAAAACTATTTTATATTTATTTAGAAATAAACTATATATATTCCGTAGTAAGATATTTATGTAATCATTCGAATTGAAAAAAAATGTTCAAATTCATTCTCTAAAGCAAGAATATATCTTGGGTGACAGCTGTACCCCACGCGACTGAATACGTTACAAAAACTACGCGAATGCTGAAGGGTTAAAACCCTGAATAATGAGATTCCACTGCAAGATTCTGTACAAAAGAAATTGCTCTTCAAGTAACTTACTAACTATGCCTATCACAACGCGATAACACGCTAGAAATTCCACTTCACACATCATCTCTGTATTCCTCATCTTTCACTGTTGCTACCTCTCGTCACTGGAACTCTCTGCCGCCTGAAGTCAAGGGCTGCCGAACATTGAAATCTTTCAAATCCAAGTTAGAAAATTATCTTATGACGAGTTGCCAAACTAACTTACTATTATGACAAGTGTTTATTGCATGTTTCCACGTATTCACATTTTTTTATGTTCTAGTGATATTTAACTTATTTTATATTTTTGTTTTCATATTTTCCGATAATGGTATATCTATAATGTGATAAGTTGAGCTATATATAATAATAATAATAATAATAATAATAATAATAATAATAATAATAATAATAATAATAATTAATAATTACTAATTTTGTAATTAAAAATATTGTATTCATTTATGCTTTGTACTGCACTATTTTTATTACTACTATTACTATTATTATTATCATTATTATTATTACTATTATTATTTTTATTACTATTTTTATTATGTTTTATTATTATTATTATTATTATTATTTTAATATCAATAATTGTCTTATTTTTTATACTTTGTATGCCTCATTTATTTTGACCTGCTGTTTACATTTTATTATGCTTTTTCTTTCTTTCTCTATGTTATAGATTATGTCTGATTTCTTCTTACTTGTTGTTTACATTTTATTATTATTATCTTATTCAGTTTTCTGTGTAAAATTGTAGTGTACTTTGTAAATTTGTAGTGTTTTTGTAACGCATTTTTACTCCTGGTTGAGTGTTAGAGAAGGCCGTATGGCCTTAACTCTGCCAGGTTAAATAAATCATTAGACTATTATTATTATTATTATTATTATTATTATTATTATTATTATTATTATTATTATTATTATTTAAACCGTAGAATTACACGTTCTGGATAAAGCGGCGCTGCAGTCATTATTGTTTTATATTCGTATGTTTTAATAATTAGTGAAGATTCGTGCTTGCCATGACACTTAATAGTGTTAAGTGCTGTTTAGCTGGAACATAAATGTTTAATCGATCTTGCACGATATTATGAAAGAGGTCCAAGAACTTAATTGTGTATGCGTGCAGAACAGTAAAGGAAGGGAAAACAATTGAAGTCACGAAATCGTGAAAAAAAAATGACTGTGTATTGTTAAGTCTTACGGCTTCATGTGTCTTAATTATTGAACGTTCAGTTCACTAATTATTTAACGAATATACGTGTAAAGTTCCTGAGTTTTAGAGGACACGAAAATAATGCCGCTCTTTGTGAATACGTAATCAACGAATAAATTTAAAAGGCCTTCGCAGTGTATACGTAAAATCTGACATATACAACAGGAGTCAGAAAATTAAGTTTAAATAATTTATTGCAAGAAGTAAATCCCGAGAAGACAAAGTATATGATTATATCTCGTGACCTGAATATTGTACGAAATGGTTTCTTCTAACATTTCTTTAAGGAACGTCAACTTCAAAATTCTCAGACTAATATTGTCTCTTGCATTACCTGTTTGTATTTTATCGGTATTGTTATATTTGGTGGCCACATTTCACTTCCGTATGATAATATTGAGGGTTTGAATTAAGGAGACAAGGTAAAGATTGCTCCACAGATCTCCAGATCGTGACTGAAACGAGTATGAAAATCTAATATAAGCCTACCTGAATGAATAAGATTACTTTGTATGTTTGAGAGATTGTGGGGGGAAAGTTATAGCAAGATATGTAAGTTGACAGCTTTATATGCTTCAACATAGACCTATAGCCTTACATGTATATGTACCACATTACATTTAGTCTTTGAATGCCATTAATCACATTATTTAAAATTTATGAAATAAAAGTTTGTTCTATCGCTGCAATAAATCAAGCTGAACTAAGAGAACTATTTACAAGAAGATGTTGCAACAGTTGCAATAATTATTTTAGAATCTGTAGTAGTAAATAAAAATTGCAATAAAATATAGCACTTCAATTACAATAAACTGAGTTCATAGTGTAAGACATGTAGATCTCTACGATTCTTTCAGTTGCCTCAGAAGAGCCAAATAGGAAAAAAATAGAGTGAAAAAATTTTAGGGAGTATACTTTGAATTGGTAGCTTAGGAAGAGTCGAAGGTATCCTTTGGCCTGCCAGAAACCCTGTTTAAATTCAAACCTGCACGAATTAATTTTCAAAAAACTACTGTATCCCTTTCCGTTGCGAAATAAGCGAAGAAAAAGGAATGTAATTGAACAAGGAGAGAAACTGGAGACAATTTTGGAGATCCACTTTATATTTTCAGAAGAGGTGTTTTCCTTCTTTCTCTCCAATCTCTTTCCTTGCCGCAAACATTTTAAAGGCGTACCAGGTCCCTATGATTGAAGATAAATTAATCAGGAAAGAGATCTGTAAAATCTTCTTTTGCCCGATTTATGGGTACTCAGAAATGCCACATGTCAAAATATAAATAAATTATTTTTACCAACATGACATTGATCGCGAGAAGAATTGCGCAATTTTTTTAATGTATTAAATGTATTCGAATAGGCAATGCTGCATGTTTATTGCACCCCATTTATATTTTCCCCTTTGTGGCATGGAAAAAGACGCGTTCCTTATAATATTAGCATGTGAAGAAACATACAATCTAAGAAGAATGTGGATATACAACAAGTTTTATATATATATATATATCTCACGAGTGGCTACTTCCGTCATTGACTTCTAGCAGAATGAGGTAACACGTTAAAGTACAGAGTGTCCAACATGCCCGACTGTCCAACAGACCCTAGTTTACCCTATGAATGGTGAATTTGCAAAACGACTTAAGTCCACATTTTGAGGGTTTTGAGTTGAGAGCATGATTATGTTACTGTGTGCAAGAGGCATCGTTTAGTAGCAGAATGACTTTAATCCACGACTTTTGTATAGTTTTTATTAGAAGCAGAATATTTGGTTAAGGGTTAAAACGACTTTAGTCCTGAAATTAAGTTGTGTTTCCTGTCAAGTACTGAAGAAACTTACTTAATATGTAATTTTAATCGTACACTCACCTGACAAATTGTTTTTTGACTGTTGTCATTAGTAATCCTTTCCGAACTTTTCTCACTATACCGTTCCTTTCAGTACATTCTTCAGTAGTCTAGTGACACAACTAATTCCCTTTCTACTTCATGATAATTTTCAGCATCATTCTATCTCCACACTTTCCAACACAGTGATTTATCCCCGATCAATGAAACCAAAATTCAGAATATTCGTAAAATGCTTAAGTACATTCGTGATGAAGAAGACGTGCATATATTTTACGAAAACATTATAGCATGGGAGAAAACAAAGAATTGAAAGATGAAACTAACCTGTTGTCTCGTTATAACACTCTTAAGAGTTGTCTGTGCTCTTGTGATCAACAAATTGTTCAAAATAATGTTGTTCAACAACTGCAATAAGGTTATTTTATGATTTTGGTATAAATACATTTAGTTAAACATGTTTATGTGTCAGTAACCTAATAATTATGATGCAGGATTGAAGTTAATTTGCAGAACAACTTAAGTCCTGAAGATAATTACATTTTTACGACCTGAAGAAGAATACAAAAGTATGAATTTTTATAATAAAACTATTTCTCTTACATATAAAAATTATATTGTAAAATATATGGTTCAGCGAGGCTAAAAACAGTTTTCTTTAATTTTTCAAAACTATCTTATAGGGACTTAAGTCATTTTGCAAATTCATCGTTCTTGACTTTCAGTATCTATTAAATATATAGTGCTTATATCGAAACTTTCTAAAATATATAGAAAGTATTAAGTTTAAACTTTATATCAGTTTTCTTTAATTTTCTCAAAACTATAGGGATAAGTCGTTTTGCAAATATTCATATGTAGCTTATAAAAGTATGTAGTGCAGTTATATACAAGCGAGATTGAAAAAAATAAGCAAATGCTTGCTGATAGGGAAGACTGAATGGGAAGAGAAGATTAATACATAATGATTTATTAATTTGATCTTGTTTTGCGTGTTTGATCTTGTTTTCTTATTATAATATTGTATGGTGTATGAGTATTAAGATACAGGATAGTGGTTTGTTTAGATATTGAATAGATAGATATTGAATTAGAGGGAATGAATGTGTTATGTTTGAAATGTTTGCTTACTATATTAGTTTTAGTGATATTACTAAAGTGAGTCCTCTGTAGTAGCTGTGCAGGTGTATGTCATAGAGCAGCGGTCATCAGCACAGTGCACGCTCAGCTAGCGTCTTTTACCCGCGGTTAAGAGAAGCACTAGCGTGCATCCGTGGCTGCTGGCGAGTATCCTTTCTCCCTCTCCCTTCTGCACGATGCTGCATAGTCCAATACACTCCTTACCCGTTAACCATTTCAGCGAGCGCTGACGACCACTGTCGTAGAGGAATAGATATTTAGGCCTGATCATAGGCAGGCGCGACGGGAATAGCAGGTAAACGTACGACTTGGCAGAGGAAACTAAAAATTTGTAAAGTAAGACAGACTGGGATAATATAATTTCATTCTAATAGACCTGTCTTACAGAAATAAGATGGATGAAATAAATATTCTCTTCTTTCCTATTTTATTGCACCCTATTTCAGACTTAATCTGCCGTACTAACGATTCTATTTCTCTGAAGACAAAAAAGAATATTTGTAAGTTTTTGAAAGCAAACTAATATTAGTTTTGCTGTTGTACGCTCACTAATCTATAAATGATGTATTTCATTTTTGTCGAAGAAGATCAACAATTTGATAACTCTTCTACCGCGTTGTCGGGTTCTCTGAGCCAGGTGAGTTGGAGTCATAGCTTCAAGCTTTCGACGGAAATAGCTCTGCCATCTTCTTCAGGGACGAAGTGATGTGACCACGTCACAGCTGTCGGTATATATGCAAGAAAGTAGGGCTTCCCACTGCGGGCCAATCAGACCTAGTTCAAAAAAAAAGTCCCGACCGCCAGCGAATATTGGTTGGTCCACGTCAGCCGATGTTCAGGAGCACTTGCTGGTCCAGGCAGACAGTCGGGACCAGCAAGTGCTTGTTTCCTGATTGGTCTGACGTGTCCTTCTTCAAGTTTTCATTTTATTTTTGATCGTTCTTTGGCGATGTAAATGATATTCAAAACTAGCAGTTATCGTTCTGGATATCACGTTATTTATATTTTGTTATCGTTCTTTAGAGATATGAATAAAATTCAGATCATCATTTGTATTCTGTTATCGTATTATCAATATGAATCCCTGAAGAAGATGGCAGAGCTATTTTACATCGTAGTTAGGGCTAAAGTTTTATACCAAAAAGATGAGCTGAGAAATGGAAAAGAAAATTAAATTCTTACATCAAACGCCGGGAAAGCCTGCAAAAAATTAGTCATACATCAACAATGATATTTGGTCTGTGGATAAACTCCGGGGCTTCTACCGCGTTGTCTTGGTGTTGGTGGCTGACGTTTCGACCGCTGTGTTGTGGTCATCTTCAGAGCAGTTGTTGGATAAGGAAATAGTCTGCGAGCTCGTATATATATATAGTAGTCTCGATGGGGGAGTACTTTCGGTGATAGGTCGTAGGTTCTCCACAACACAGCGGCCGAAAAGTCAGCCACCAACACCAAGATAACGCGGTAGAAGCTCCGAAGCGTATCCACAGACCATTTACACCAGCCAATATTCGAAAGCCTACGCGAACATTTAACAATGATATTTGCCCATCTATATGCTTATTTGTTTCTGTTTTACCAAAATGGTCTGGCATTTTATAACTATGCCTTAAGTTGTGTATATGAATATGCTTTGCCAACCCAATGCCTAACAGCTCGACCAAGTTAAGTCTGCGAGCCGAGTGGGAAGTTGAAGGCAGTTCTGTAGTGAAAGGAGGCGGTAACGAGAGGAGACCAGTACAGTCTCATATGACAGCAAAGTTTTTCTACTGCGCTTCAGTTCATAGAGCGGTAACAATTTAAGACGCTTTGAAATAGACTGTACTTCTACTTCTGCTGGAAAAAGAACTGACAGTGAGGTTTGGTGTTCTGATTGGCAAGCGTGGACGTAGGGAGAGAAAGTTGCATGGGGGAGGAGGCTGGGAGACAGCGTAACTGTTGCCTTTATCTGAGGACAAGGAAAAAAATCCGTGCGCTCCGTAGTGTATTTTAAACGATGTGCACACGTTGAAATCTGAGCGTCGACTGACCTATGTGGCAACTGTGTTTTGCCTCTACATTCCATCCCGATATCCCCACTCGCAGACTTGACTTGGACAAGCTGTAGTTTGTTGTTTTTTCCCTCTCAATTACAGACTATGAAATCCCACATGGTAGCGGGAGGTTAACGCTCGCACCTGTATAGTTAATCGGTATTAACCCAGATTTTCCCACCGTCCTTTTTAAGGACAGTTGCAGTGCCTTCGGATATTATGTCATTGTTGGGTTAGGGACATTTTATAAGTTGTGCGATAATGTTGGTAGTATTTGTTAGCTTTAGAAAATATACGTTCCTTGTTTCAGTTTATTTCAACATCATTTAACCGATTTTTGAGAGTAACTAATGTGCTACTAATTTTTATCACAAAAATTTCTTGGGCTTATCTGGGTTGATGGGAATAGGGATGTCAATTCTATGTGCCTCTGACTTTATCCCCACAGGAAATACTCCTGGAACTCATTTCTGTTGTACGCTGAGTAAACCCCATGGGTCACATTGCGGCCGGAAGGATTAGACCACTGAAGATAATTCATGACCTCATTGGGAAACGAACCCATGACCTTCCAGCTTACAGAATAAAGGCCCATTCACAATGAAAATTAAACATAACCGTAACATAAACACAGAAGTTTTGTGCCCTGACTACCAAATGGGATTATTCACAATGATTCACATAAGCATTTACATAAACATTACCGTAAGACGTTAACATGAAAGTTTGCAAACTCCAAACTTTCATGCTTATCTTACGTGATTTGCAAACAGAACACAATCGTGGAGCGCTGAAGTATATGGCAGAATATGAGAAAATGGCTTCGTTGTTATGTTTCTATGGTTACCAAATATGTTTGCGGTTATGTTTATGTTCCCATCGTGAATGATGGTATGACTTCTTGATTTTAATGTAACGTTTATATTCTTAAGTTCACGCTTACGTTATGTTTAATTTTCATTGTGAATGAGCCGGTATTTTTAACAACTTAATCGAGACGTTATCACTCGCGCCTCATTTTGGTGTCAATGTGTTAAAAATAGGAAGTCTATATATTTGAGAAGAAAAATGCTTGGATTAGGTTGCGATTGTGCACAAAATTCATTTGACACCAAGTCACGTACAATAACAACTTTATTAATAGCCTGTTTATAGAATACTGCAAAACTTTAATAATTATTGCACTGATTACTTTGAAACGAAACTTTCACCTTACATTTACATTTTACATTCACAATAGCATTTACCTGTACCTCATGAAATTCTTATTTTCTGAAAACTACATCCCGCAGGTGAGACCCATTTCCTTGTACACATTCTTCAAGTCTAAATTGTATGTTTCCCATTACACGACGCAACATGTCCACAGGAATTTCAGCAACTTCATGGAGAATTTTTCCTTTGAGTTCTTCGATATTCTGTGAAGGTGGATTTTTGAAGACTGTAGCCTACACTTCAAATTATCCCCATAAGAAAAAAATCGTACGCTTTCATATCTGGAGATCTCGCAGGCCACGAAATGTCTCCATATCTTTAGACAATGCGGTTTGGAAATAAACGTCTGACTGCATTCATGGAGCGTCTAGCCGTGTGACTGGTCGCACCATGCTGTTGAAACCACGTGTCTCTATTGATGAAAGGATTATTGGCAATTTGTGGAGACAAAAATTCTTGAATTATTGGGACTTATCTCTGTGATGTTACAGTAACAGATGTCCCATTATCGTCCTCAAAGAAAAAAGGACCGATGATTCCGAATGATAATAATTAATACCAAACTGTAAAATGACTTTGACACTGTGTAATTGGTTCCTCATCATTTCATAAGGGTTAGTTGGTGACCAGTATCGAAAGTTTTGTTTATTGAAGTATCAGAGAGATGAAAATGAGTCTTCGTCACTTATTAGCATATCATGGATAATGTCTTCGTTAACATTTAGATTCAAGAATTGTTGACAAAGTCATGCGGTTTACTTTATCATCTTTTAATGTCTGCCGTTGTGCAGCATCAATGAAAATATCGTTATTAGGGTAAATTAGGTCTGTTGGACAGTCGGGCATGTTGGACTTTCTCTGTACTTTATCGCTCGCCTCGCTTCTCCTCAAAGAAAAAAGGGCGATGATTCCGAATGACATTCTGCACACCAAAGTCAATGATGGAAGTAACCAGGGTTAGTGGGGGTACTTTTGTTCATTGACTATCCAGAGAATGAAAATGGCTTGCCCAGCAATTGTGGACAATGTCTTCGTTAATATTTAGTTAAAGTTGACAAAGAGTGTCCAATGTCTGCCGACTGTCCAACAAGAATCTATCGTTTTATTATAATATGCCTTGATAGCAAAAACACGTTGTTCACTCATCCAATGATCCATTATAAACAAATGCTATCGAACGAAGATTCCATTGTTCAATGTAACAATTAAAATATCCGACAACAGTTGAAAAGCCGCGTATCTGAAAATTGCCGGTTTCAATGGCTCATCTTGTTCTTGATA
>JAJSOF020000001.1:38525038-38750038 GCA_025594305.2 Periplaneta americana
CAGTCACGAAGCTTGGGATGATTTTTTGCCAACGAGTTGCATTTCTCGCAATAGTTGCTAGCCGCTTGGAGCGCTGTAAGTACTAGGAACAATAGACTGTGTCACTACCATCGTGATCTAATACAGGCCGTAAGGCAGACCATGTGACTCGCTTAACCCGATCACGAAGGGCGGCGTTTCAACCATATAAATGAATTGGAATGCATAAAGAGTAACATATATTTCTCTAAAATGTAGTGTAATTGCATTAATAAAATTTAAAACAATAGGGGACACTTCAGATATAATTCCTTGCGAGTTAAGGTGTAATATTATTTTTGGTGTGAAAATTACGTTGTTCGTATGTGTAATACCTGCCTTTATTTCAATTAAATATTGTGAAATTATTGTACATTCATTTATGAACGATTCAATAATTTTCATTTGCACCGCACGAATATTAAGATACATTGAAATTATAGGTTATGTTTACGGTACCAGTTGTCCCTTTCTGTATAATTTTAGTGGTCTCCAATGTCCTGCCACTACATATGTATGTTATGTCATATGGTTATTATAGGTTATGTTTACTATATTTAAGTTATATTCCTATATTCGCAATTATACATTATTATAATTAAACATAATGTCATGTGTGACACCCGTCACATTCTATTTGTCTGTATTTTAATACTACAATTGAGTACTGAATTATTGTATTTATCTACTACCTAAGAGACGAAGTAACACAATCGTACGTACACTAATTTCATAAGAGTGGTATGGTAAATTTTCTGTCTACAATTAAGGAAGGTAGATGTGCTAAATCAAAATCAAAATATAAATTCGTTTTTATTGAACCTCAAAATAGCTTCCATTCTAAACTTAAAATGTTGATGCGAACAGATTATGTTAACACGTAAAATTCTCTTCACATTAAAATAACACAGTTATGTAATTATTTCTGCAACATATTATGGAACAAGAAGTAAACGGAACTTATGGACACATTACACTAAATAAAGCTTAGCAATCATACGCAATAAAGTTATAATATAAAATTTCACTGAGCTCCACACACTGAAATAGAAAACCTGAACATACATTACGGGATGGTCTAGATCGAAAAGGCATTGACTGTGCCATATATCGCTTAGTTGTGAAAAGTTGTGTAAACTGTGAAATGTTCGTTACCGGTTGTAATAACTGTAAATGAATAAAATACAATAATTTGAATAATAATATACGACAAAGAGAATTTTTGAAGTACTACAAATATTGTAAGAAAGAGAGGTCAGAGTTATCCTTCTTCCGAAAGATCCAGGAAGGTAAGTTTATAAAATATAATATATACTTTGTGAAAATAATATATAAATCTTATGTATTTCACATTTCAATAGTGGAAGGAAGGTGTTAATTTTTTCAAAAGAATACGATATCGAAAGTACAATACATTTTTTCGTCTGCTGGGGAAAGGGTCTGTGATGAGGCGATAGAAGCGATCCTGGTGGTTAGCAACTATCTATGTTTGCATATTTAGGAAGTATTGAGCTTCATGACTGTATATATTAGACTGTGACCTAATCATGCGTAGCACGTTTGAGGACATGTTCGCATAGTTCAGTTTCGCTGTCTGTGATAGTTGAATAATTCGAAAAGAAATGACATAATGGAAATTATATAACCTGCAAAGAGAAAATAAAATGCAGACTGCAAATGTTCCATGGTCAGTTTGATATATTCACCGGGTGGTGAATTGAAATTTCTTGCTGATTCCAGTGTGGCTGTATACTTAGCTTTATCCCACCATAAATTCACAAATCCTCCCTGCATCAAGCTTAGAAGTATTTTATTGAACCGCTTCTTGAGAGAATGACCTTTCTGGATGAACATTGTGATAAAATTGGAGGCATATTCAACGTCGATATTACACATCCTCGGCTTGCCGTCAGCATTCATGTAACTGACGGCTATCTTGTAGTCTGTGAGATACTTAGAGAACAGGGTCGTTAGATTGCCATGGACGACTTGAACTTCAGCTACAGAAATGTCGGCAAATCGCAGGAGCTTCCGATAACGCACATCATTTAGTTCTGGGTATTGGGGAGGGATACTTTCCTGGGTGCTATAGCCGATTCCAGACTCTAGCATTTCGTCTTCTGTTGATAACTGGTGCTGTAATCCCGGATCAATTAAAAAGCTTGTGAAGTATGTCTGATACACCGTGTTGATAATCCAGCAGTACAGTACCCAGGTGAAGAATACAGTTCGGATTACACCCGCAGCAGGAGGACTGTTAGAGGTAGATTCCTCGAGGATAATTGCCCAGAAATTCAAAAGACATTTGGGCAAGCTGGTGAACGCATCGTTCTCTACGGCGTCGCTAGTTATGCTATTTTTAATTTTCACTACCTGCCACATGACGATAGAGACGAAGATGAAGGAGATAATGAATCCTAGCCAGAGAGACAGTTTGAATACTCTGGTAAGGCTCATCCATCGAGGGTATGGCACGGCGCAGGGTACGTACCATATCACTTTGTCGATGAAATGAGGTCTTAAACATTCTAACTCTTTGAGTATGTGACACCTGTACCACAAACAGTTCATAGCAATGTCCGTTTCACTTCTGGCTACCTCACCCGTCAAACCGTCCCACGATCCGTTGCGGAGTTTCTTTCCCCAGAGTCCACCGTCAGCCGGTAGTCCTCTGTTTATTGGGGTTGTGTTAGTAAGTCTAGAAAATTCCATCAAAATCATATATTCGACGCCAGTATCAAATTTGAAATCTTCATTCTCTAATTTATTTGTTTTCTTCTTGAACATCATCGGTGGTAGTTCAAATGTTGACACAATTAAAGGACACCGATTAAGTTGTTCAGGAATTTTATCCGGGAAAAGTGGTGCATGGTACAAAAAGTCTCCATTACTCTTGTTGTCCAAAACCCAAGAGTCTAGCAGTACTGCCTCTTTCACATCGGCACATCGACCCACAGGGTTATAAGGAAACCACGTATATATATCTATAACAGGCATATAATTCGAAAGTTGTGTATTACTCGTTGATGGCATCACTATAATCACATCTATTACATTAAATTTCCATAATTTAATAAAAATATCCGCTGCGACTTCTTTCATATCGATGTCGTTGATCTTCAGAATTATAATAACAAATCTTGCTCTTGAATTCCACTCCCAGTTATTCCTCAACTTTTCTATCTGTCTTATCACATCACTTACAGCTTCTGCATGCGTTTGCTGTGCAGAGAGTATCATATAAGTACCAAGCTTACCTTTAGATACTGGTATCTCTTCATTGACATCGTATAAATAAAAAATGAGCAAAGGCCATTCTTGTACCTCGTTGAGTGCTTCGGCCAGCCTTTCCAAAAGGATATCTAGCCCTATGTCTACGGAACCCAATTTCGCTGCTGTCACTTCCCACAAGTTTTATACTACCGGTACTTATCTGTTGAGAGCCGCTGCTGTGGGAGACGACCAGGACGTCTTTTGGTGAAAAGTGTCGCATTGCGATGTCTTGTACACTCAGCACAAAGTGGTGGATTGAATCTCCTGATGTTTGAGAAAGAATATTCAATATAAACGCGTAGATTATTATCATGGTGAAGTCTGCACTTTCATTAATACACTGTCTGAGCTGTACAGCTATGCTTGAGGTTTTTATTGGATATGGATTGCGGGTTAAACCTATTAAATTTTCACTTGTTGAGGCAAAATGTCGTGCAAGAGAGGATGGAAAGAGTCCATAATGTGACACTGAGGAACTTATCGATAATGAAATAATCTCCATTGAATGTCATCTCATATCATACTTTAAATGCTGTTTAGTTTTTTTAGTTAGGTAGTTGCAACTGTCTAGTATGTCATTGTCCATATACCAGGTGTTTCAGATCACCCGTATCAGCCCTTTTTCTCGAAACTATGTGATACTGATTGTTAATAAAACAATTATGATAACCGAAACCTGTGTATAGAATCGATTGGTGGTAGTATCATTTCCCGCAACGTACAGGAACTAGAGGTAGCTGTAGTCAACTTCGAAATTTAAAATGAAAGCACGAATCATTGAAGGTACCATTGGAAACTACTTTTAAAAAGAAACGACTTTTACTGGATTTTTTTTTCTAACTTTTATTGTTTACTCACAAAGCAACAAAAGTGGTATCTTCTGAGAAATGTTGTATGTTGTTTATGTACTTACACTATTCATAGTAAGTGTTCAAAATGTACGCCACCTTGTGCTTAAACAGTGTTCTGATCACCTCCTAACATCCGTGATTGCAGTTAACACAGTTGAGAGACCCAGGAGCTTCTTTAATTCTTTGTTTCATGAATTCTCTAGTTGTTGGACGCACCTATAGAACATGTCTTTAACTCTCTCCCACAAGAAGAACTCATTTGGAGCGAAGTCAGGAGATCAGGATGGCCAAGCTACTGGTTCTCCTCATACAAACCACGGTAGGGGAAATAACTGATTAATAACTCGTCGAGCCCTATCTGAAATGTGAGCCATACAGCCGTCCTGCTGAAGCCACATCATTAACCGAAGCGCAAGGGGAATATCATGATGCAACTGATGCATAATGTTTCGGAGGAAGAGTGTGTTCTACCATTCAAGTTCTCCTCAAAAAAATATGGTCCTATGACTCGCTGTCCGAGGAGGCCACAGCATGCATTGAGGCTCCACACGTGCTGATAATCCACTACACGTTGCCAATGTGGATTACCCGGAGACCAGTAATGGGCATTGTAGAGATTCAGCTGACCATTACTTTTGAAAGTTGCCTGATCAGTCCAAAGAATTCTGAGCTGGAAATCACAGTCCGTGTTTAGAAACCAGTTGCAGAAATGAACACGAGTCTGAAAGTCATGTCCTCCAAGTTCCTGATGGAGATGAATATAGTATGAATGAAATTTGTTGTCTTTCAGAATTCTAAACGCTGAATTATGGTGCAATCCTGAGTCAAATGGCAAGCTTTCTTGTGGGGAGAATAAAGACATGGTCTACCAGGTGCTTCCAACTACTACAAAAGACATGAAACAAAGAATTAGAGATGCCCGTTGGTTTCTCAGCTGTACGGAAGTGCAATCACGGATGTTAGGAGGTGATCAGAACATTGTATAAGCACAGGGTGGCGTACATTTTGAACACTTACTATGAAGATTGTATGTACATAAACAACATACGGCATTTCTCAGAAGATACCATTTTTTTTTGTTTTGTGAGTAAACAATAAAAGTAGAAAAAAAATTCCAGTTAAAGTTGATTCTTTTTAAAAGTAGTTTTCAATGGTACCTTCAATGACCCATGTTCTCATTTGAAATTTCGAAGTTGACCGCAGGTACTCCTACTTCCGGTTTCTTACGGGAAATGGTACTACCACCTATCGATTCTTTACATAGGTTTCGGTTATCAAAATTTCTTTATGAACAACCAGTATCATATAGTTTTCGAGAAAAAGTCTGATACGGGTGGTCTGAAACACTCGGTATATTGAATAGAGATTATATAATCGTCTAGTAACAGATACATCTTTTTCCTGTCGTTGCACAGTTTGACAGTTCAATGTTCTTGAAATGGAATATGTTTTAAACATGGGTTTGTTACAGAGGAATTCCTTACGTGTTTAGTTGTCTGTACTTTTTAAAAATTTTGTAGATTCTGCTGAAGATTATGTACGTAGTTCATGACATTACCCCAGTATTACATGCAAATAATAAGCCACAGTGTAAATATATACCTACGAATAAACATTAATATCTGAAAAAGTAGAAGAATCTGATAAAAACAAAACCACGGAATATTTTTATAAGAATTCCTATCTACTTTAAAACTCTTTTATTTTTATTATTCTCTTTTAAGACGTACAGTTTAATTTCTTATTATTTTGTTGACTTTATTCATACACGCTTTAACATCTAGGTCATACCGCGTATGTAGGTTTTTTGGGTATATCAGTGAGCCGTGAATTGTTGTGACACTGTTTCTATTGTCATATGTTATTTACAAATATTGCTAATAACTCCTTAATTTGTAATTTTCAAAAAAGAGAAAAGTTATATACAAAAGCTGTTGAAAGTAAACCATACACTATGATACCAGTGTTCAAAAGAAGTTAGTTATCCAGACATACAGATTACCTATGACACTAAACTTTATTTTTTTTTAAACGGCACTCTACAGAGTGATTCAGCCCACCATTAACAGTCATTTATTTCGGAAACTAGTGCATTAAAACTTTCGAGACAAAAATATTTATTACTAAAGCACATGTGAACTTTCACTTCAGCTTGATTTCATCAATCAGCCTGAACAGGAAGTAGGGTCAGTGGCGTATTAATTTAAAATTTCAAATGCGAGTCGTGGTCAAATATGGTACCATTTGAGAGAACTCTTCAAAACAAACAATTTTCATAGGAAACGTTTTTATTAATTTCTACTCTTTCAATGAGAAAACGTACGAAAAGACAATGGGTGATTCAGACTACCCGCAAGTCATTTATTTCGGAAACTAGTACATTAAAATTTTCGAGACAAAAATATTTGTAACTAAAGCACATGTGAACTTTCACTTGAGCTTGATTTCATCAATCAGCCTTTACAGGAAGAAGGGTCAGTGGGGTATTACTTGAAATTTCAAATGGGAGTCGGGGTCATATATGGTACCTTTAGATGTGCACTTCAAAACAAACAGCTTTCACAGGAAATGTTTTTATTAATTCCTATTCTTTCAATGAGAAAACGTACTGTAAGACAATGCCATCAATGTTGAGAAATGTTACAATACGAAAATGGAAACAAGACAATTAATATTGACAGATCTTACTGAAAGACTGGACAATTCCATTAATTTTTATAAATGTTAAAACTGTCTGCCGTTCTGAGCAGCACACACCGTACTCTTCTTCTGATACTGTCAGCAACTCCTGACATTTCGGACTAGTCAAGTGACTGGAAGGCCTCTCGGATTCGCTGTTTCATGTCATCTCTTGTTGTGGAACGATCTTGATGCACGATGTTTTTTAACAGTCCCCAAAGATAGAAATCCAAAGATTCAAGTCAGGAGAACGTGCTGGCCATGCTACAGGACCGCATCTATTTGTAGTACGTAGGAGTTATTTGTAATCACTCTTAAGTTTTAGGTAATTATTTTATTAGTGACTAAAGTAATTGGAAAACTATAAAAATGTACATACGTAGGTACAGAGAAAGCAAAACATTTCCTTCTTATTGTACATTGTTGGGCAAGGCCACCTGAGCTTATTACCTGGCTAAGTGCAGTGTACATGTAGACCTGGCCGTAGACACTGCACTGCGGTGACTGAAGGAAACACTGTTGATCGAGCAAAGGGGGAAGGGGTAGTTTACTTGTGTTCTCTCCTCGACGGTACTACCGGCCACCATGTCTACACTCAGCCAGTAATTGTGCGTGTGTACTAGCCTATTTCAACATTAAATGTACTTATCTAGTTTACATTTTCTTCTCGTAACATTTCTCAGTAGGCCTATTAATGACATTATCTTTTCTCATTGAAAGAATAGGAATGGAGAAAAACTTTTTGTATGAAAGTTGTTTGTTTTGAAGAGCTCTGTCAAATAGTACCATATTTGACCACGATTCCTATTTGAAATTTTAAAGTAATACGCCACTGACCCTATTTCCTGTTAAGGGTGATTGATGAAATCAAGTTGTTAACATTTACATTCAAGAACTAGACGTACCCGTGCGCTCCGCTGCAACTGTTAGAAATAATATAAAGTAATTACATAATTAAAATAGGACATTTGATCCAGGGAACATTCGTGTTTGATATAAGAATAAATCGTTTATTATGTTAATTTAAATTGTATTTGCATAATCAAAATGCGATCATTTTGATCCAGAGACCACTCACTTGGTCATGAAAATTATTTTAGGAAATACAGGAAACGAATGTACAGAATAGCCTATCAAGTTTTCTGTGCATAAGAAGCTATTTTAATCTTACCTGTCCTCGATTCACTCAGAAGTTACTGTAATAAGATTATAGCATTATGTCCATCTAGAGAAACTACACTTTCCAATGGTGAATTAATAATTAATTATACAAATCGGTTAATTTAGCTTCTGATATTACTTCATACAAACACAGAAACATTATCTGTAGGCTATCTTTCATAGCTTTCGATTGTTGCTGTCCAAGGCCCCTTATAGACGAAGTCATTTGTTTTTTTAATTCATTACACGGCCTTGGCAGTTATTTTAATTTTAAAACTCATTTATCTCATTAAATATCAGTCCTATCAAACTTTTTCAAGGAATAAAACTTAACGGAAATTATGTTTAAAGAAACGTTTTTATGTAACATTTTTCATAAAAATCAATAATAAGCGAGATATTTCGATTTATTTAATTCAGGCCCCCTTATAACCCCCTTTTAAAGAATGTATTTTGAATGCCATATAGCCTAAAATCTAAGTTACAACGAACTTAATTTATATTCCAATTTTCATCGGAATCCGTTCAGCCATTATCGCGTGAAAAAGTAACAAACATACAGACAGACAGACACACAGACAGACAGACACACAGACAGACAGGCAGACAGACATACAAACAAAAATTTCAAAAAAGCGATTTTCGGTTTCAGGGTGGTTAATTGTATATGTTCGGACCAATTATTTTTGGAAAATCGAAAATTACCAGAAAAATTTCGGTTACAGATTTATTATTAGTATAAGATATTATATTATATTATATTATATTATATTATATTATATTATATTATATTATATTATGTAAAAAGTGTGTTGATAACGGATGTAGTCGAATTAGAAAGTTTTTAATTTGTTGTGGGAGCTCTTGAATCTCAGGAGGAACAGCTTTTACAACAGCGCAACATAATCTGCTCGGCTCATTACCCAATTTTTTTGCATTGCATTTATTGCATATATATTTTATGTGTTTTAACACGATTCAATTGAGCATAGTTAAAATTTGAATAATAAAATAATGGATTGCTAAGCTAACGTACTATTACTACATACTAAATTAATACACTCTCGTTGTTCGTTAATTCTCTGAGATAAAAATGAATATGTTCATAAACATTACTTTCAGAAATACAGGAAATGAATATACAGAATAACCTATCAAGTTTTCTGTGCATAAGAAGCTATTTTAATCTTACCTGTCCTCAATTCACTCACAAGTTACTGTAATAAGTTATAGCATTATGTCCATCCAGAGAAACTAAACTTTCCAATGATGAAATAATAATTAATTATACAAATCGGTTAATTTAGCTTCCTATATTACTTCATACAAACAGAGAAACATTGTCTGTAGGCTATGTTTCATAGCTTTCGATTGTTGTGTCCAAGGCCCCTTATAGACGAAGTCATTTGTTTTTATTTCAATACACCGCCTTAGATGGCAGTTATTTTAATTTTAAAACTCATTTATCACATTAAATATCAGTCCTATCAAAATTTTTCAAAGAATAAAACTTATCGAAAATCATTTTTAAAGAAACTTTTGTTATGTAACATTTTTCACAAAAATCAATAATAAGCCAGATATTTCGATTTATTTAATTCAGGCCCCCTTATAACCCCCTTTTAAATAACGTATTTTGAATGCCATATAGCCTATAATCTAAGTTACAACGAACTTAATTTATATTCCAATTTTCTTCGGAATCCGTTCAGTCATTATCGCGTGAAAAGGTAACAAACATACAGACAGACAGACATACAAACAAAAATGAAAAAAAAGCTATTTTCGGTTTCAGGATAGTTAACTATACATGTTAACACCAATTATTTTAGAAAATCCAAAATTACCGGAAAAATTTTGGCTACAGATTTATTATTAGTATAGATTGTTGACAAAGTCATGCGGTTTACTTTATCATCATCTTTTAATGTCTGCCGCTGTGCAGCAATGAATCTATCGTTATTATTATAATATGCCTTAATAGCAAAAACACGTTGTTCACCCGCCCAATGATCCATTATAAACAAATGCTATCGAATGAAGATTACATTGTTGCATGTAACAATTAAAATATCCGACAACAGCTGAAATGCCGGGAATCTGAAAATCGCCCGTTTCAATAGCTCATCTTGTTTTTGTTACTTAAATATTTTGATTTAAATCTGAATTGCTTTACTTACGAATGAAAATAGCGGCCAGGATATAGTCCCAAATTTGCAATGGTTTCTTTCAAGAAGATGATATACCGCAAGAGGAAACTTGACTACCCCCAGAACCTTGTTTCCTAGTCTGGTTACTTGGCCAGGAAGAGCCCGCATCTGAGAGTATCAGTCTCCTCTAATAGGACTATTTAAATTCCAAAGTCTTCCAGAGTCGTCTACATACTCCAGAAGAGCTTAAGGATAGCATACGAGAGAGAGAGGAAAAAAAGAAACAGTGATTGTGAGATATTGCAAATTGTAATGAATAACTTATGTAGGAGGTTATAGAAGCGATTCAATAATAAGGGGGACATTTAACCCTTTTTTATGTTAACAAGGTAACTAAATTTCACAGTTTGAAGTTTGTTTTTCTCAAACAGTTTACATTGTTCGCATTACTATGGTCTTACATAATCATTTTAAACTCCACTCTTAAGCAGTGACCAACTCTGTATATGTTTTATAATTTATTGCATTACATAATCTGACACATCTTGAAATACACTCGGGATTACGTTATCGTTTTATTAAGTAAAACAGAGCTCATACACACAAATGAACAGATAGTGCTTTATTTACATTTAATTACATCTAAATATAAATCACAACTTACAAATTTTCAACATCCTTAATTTCGGAAAACTGCTTTAGATCATGTCATCTGTCCGTGTACAAAGATTTCTTCTAAGAATTGAACGATTTTTTTTATATATTCAGTGTCTACAAGTCACTTATGAGGAAGTGATGCATATGATATTTTTACATTTTATTAACGATTAAGGGATCATTATATGAAATAAAAGACAGGAAGTAGCGATATGCTGTAAATTGATCTTAAAGATTATTTATTTAATTGTGTTTTATATATAGGGTGCAAGAAAAGACTATGTCAAAACTATCATGACATTATATACAAACACAAAATAGCTTGCGCACCATACAATATAAGTACATAGAGTTTAGAAAAGAGCTTTAACAGGAAATAAAGCGTTTGCGCACCCATGTTCATATAACATATTTTCATCCTCTACATATGAGGAACGTTCTCTGAAGTTCTGATATACTTATTTGTTACACTCTGTATAAAATGAAGAGAGAGTAATCCCGTATGCTCGCAGGCTCCTATATTTTAGAAACATAACTATTACATAGATCAGCATTTGCACTTCTCGTTGCGAACATTCCTAGGCTGCTTTCGCACCGAGATCGTCCAGTCCAGTCAAGTCCAGTCAACAGGTTTCACACCAAGTATGTCTTGACTGAAAGTCAGTCTGTGTTTTCCTGCTGTTCAGCTCTCGCCTTTTTACCCCTAAGCTGCGTTTCTGTGAGATGACTGCGGATCATTTTCAGAATTATTCACATACAAGTATAGTATTTACAAATTCAGTGTCAGAATTTAGAACAATAGATTATATATAACAATGAGTTTCAACATTGGACGCAGAGGGATTTACATGAGAATTTAGGTCTGCAGCACTTGAATGGGATGTTGATGGTCTGGCAACTGCGTACTAATAATTGATACAAGACGACCGGATTTTTTTTTCATTATTTCTCAAACTTATGCACAGCAACACCTCATTTAACATATAATATACACGTGGAACCCTTTTAATTAGTTTCATTTGTTTTGCTATTATTATTTTATTATTATTGTTATTATTATTATTATTATTATTATTATTATTATTATTATTATTATTATAGTAGTAGTAGTAGTAGTAGAGTAATAGTAGTAGTAATATTAGTAGTAGTAGCAGTAGTAGTAATAGTATTAGTAGTAGTATTATAAAAACATTCATTTTAAAGATTAATAATTCCGCCACCATACTAATGCTGCTTACTTACTTATGGCTTTTAAGGAACCCAGAGATTCATTGCCGCTATCACATAAACCCGCCATCGGTCCTATCCTGAGAAAGATTAATCCAGTCTCTACCATCTTATCCCACTTCCCTCAAATCCATTTTTATATTATTATTATTATTATTATTATTATTATTATTATTATTATTATTATTATTATTATTCATCAGCATTATCATTATTAGTTCCGCGACTATTGTAGGATTAAGTTAGAAGCTAGTTCTTATCGACGAGGGGATGTAGCTATGTGAAAGGCATAGCTTGGTTGATTTTACGAGGCTGGATCCAGGAAGGATCCTCACACTTAGGTCGTTTGGGTCCATTGTACGTCCTATAAGTGCGAGGGATGGCTTGGGACATTCGTGAATCCGACGCTGACAGGAGAGCCATCTTATCTGGCTCCTGCAGGTAAAGCTCCATCATCTACTGACGATCTGGAACCCAGAGCTCGAAGCGCCAAGTCTTTGGAAACTAGATAATGTTCGGACACCCGTACTACTCCCAAATGTCACCCCAGCCTATTTTACTATTGTAGCTGATAAATGAAATGAGGCGGAAGTGGAGAGTGTAGGTGAATTTTTTTTTTTCAAAATACTGTTCACTGTGCAGTGATGAAGCGTTTCACACATAACTCAAAAACTATCCAATATTCTGTGATTAAATTTTTTGTGTTATTTATGCATGTCATATCTTCAATATTATGTCATATCTACCTTTGATAGATTATCTGATAAAAATAAATTCATTTAAAAAATGGTCAAATATCAGTATTTTCCTCTGACACAAAATAAAAAAAAATATTTATTAAGGAATGTAGCTGAAAGCGCATGATATTGTAAACATTAGTTTCAGCAATAAAATGAAAGAAAGAGATCATGAAAAAGTTAACAAGTTTATGAGTTATGAGGGAAATGCTTCATCACTGCACAGTAAACTGCCACCATTGTGAATTTTGAAAAAAAAAAATTATATATATACTGTATATTAATCGTAAAAATATATTTTTTTTTCATCTTCCAGAAGGACAGTGCTTTACACATATCAGTTTTCATTATTGTATAAGATACAGTAATGGAGGGAAAAAAAAATGTTGAATATTTCCAAATATTTTACTGCTGTAAGCTGTACCTAACCGTTTAATTTTATCAGTAATATAAAACTAACACGCTTTTCCATAAATGCTGTGAATTTCAAATGTAGAAAAATTTGTCGGCTAAAGTAGTAGACCTACTTCAAGCAGTAAAGAGAGAGAGAGATACAGACGGACAGACAAACAGAGAGAGTAAAAAGGAGAGAATAAATAAAAAAATTATACACTTATTATAAGTACTCGGATTCGAACTACTACATCATCCGAATAAAGGCATGGTCAACGGAAAGTGTATGCTTGCGCCACAGCACAAATACAACCTGCGCGGCATCGATCGGAGGTCTCCGAATGAAAGCGCGGAAACAACTGATCCGGAGACGACCTAATCATGCGTAGCACTAGTTTGAGGACATGTTCGCATAGTTCAGTGTCGCTGTCTATGATAATTGAATAATTCGAAAAGAAATGACATAATGGAAATTATGTAACCTGCAAAGAGAAAATAAAATGCAGACTGCAAATGTTCCATGGTCAGTTTGATATATTCACCTGGTGGTGAATTGAAATTTCTTGCTGATTCCAGTGTGGCTGTATACTTAGCTTTATCCCACCATAAATTCACAAATCCTCCCTGCATCAAGCTTAGAAGTATTTTATTGAACCGCTTCTTGAGAGAATGACCTTTCTGGATGAACATCGTGATAAAATTGGAGGCATATTCAACGTCGATATTACACATCCTCGGCTTGCCGTCGGCATCCATGTAATTGACAGCTATCTTATAGTCTGTGAGATACTTAGAGAACAGGGTCGTTAGATTGCCATGGACGACTTGAACTTCAGCTACAGAAATGTCGGCAAATCGCAGGAGCTTCCGATAACGCACATCATTTAGTTCTGGGTATTGGGGTGGGATACTTTCCTGCGTGCTGTAGCCGATTCCAGACTCCAGCATTTCGTCTTCTGTTGATAACTGGTGCTGTAATCCCGGATCAATTAAAAAGCTTGTGAAGTATGTCTGATACACCGTGTTGATAATCCAGCAGTACAGTACCCAGGTAAAGAATACAGTTCGGATTACACCCACATCAGGAGGATTGTTAGGGTTAGATTCCTCGAGGATAATTGCCCAGAAATTCAAAAGACATTTGGGCAAGCTGGTGAACGTATCGTTCTCTACGGCGTCGCTAGTAATGCTATTTTTAATTTTCACTACCTGCCACATGACGATGGAGACGAAGATGAAGGAGATAATGAATCCTAGCCAGAGAGACAGTTTGAATACTCTGGTAAGGCTCATCCATCGAGGGTATGGCACGGCGCAGGGTACGTACCATATCACTTTGTCGATGAAATGAGGTCTTAAACATTCTAACTCTTTGAGTATGTGACACCTGTACCATAAACAGTTCATAGCAATGTCCGTTTCACTCCTGGCTACCTCACCCGTCAAACCGTCCCATGATCCGTTGCTGAGTTTCTTTCCCCAGAGTCCACCGTCAGCCGGCAGTCCTCTGTTTATTGGGGTTGTGTTAGTAAGTCTAGTAAATTCCATCAAAACCAAATATTCGACGCCAGTATCAAATTTGAAATCTTCATTCTCTAATTTACTTGTTTTCCTCTTGAACATCATCGGTGGTAGTTCAAATGTCGACACAATTAAAGGACACCGATTAAATTGTTTAGGAATTTTATCCGGGAAAAGTGGTGCATGGTACAAAAAGTCTCCATTACCCTCTGTTGTCCAAAACCCAAGAGTCTAGCAGTACTGCCTCTTTCACATCGGCACATCGACCCAGGCGATTATAAGGAAACCACGTATATATATCTATTACAGACATATATTTCGCAAGTTGGCTATTGTTCGTTGATGACATCACTATAATCACATCTATTGCATTAAATTTCCATAATTTAATAAAAATATCCGCTGCGACTTCTTTCATATCGATGTCGTTGATCTTCAGAATTATAATAACAAATTTTGCTCTTGGATTCCACTCCCAGTTATTCCTCAATTTTTCTATCTGGCTTATCACATCACTCACAGCTTCTGCATGCGTTTGCTGTGCAGAGAGTATTATATAAGTTCCAAGCTTGCTTTTAGAAATACCTATCTCTCCACTGACATCGTATAAAGCAAAATTGAGCAAAGGCCACTCTTGTACCTCATTGAGTGCTTCGGCCAGCTTTTCCAAAAGGATATCTAGCCCTATGTCAACGGAACCCAATTCGCTGCTGTCACTTCCCACAAGTTTTATACTACCGGTACTTATCTGTTGAGAGCCGCTGCTGTGGGAGACCACCAGGACGTCTTTTGGTGATAAGTGTCGCATTGCGATGTCTTGTACACTCAGCACAAAGTGGTGGATTGAATCTCCTGATGTTTGAGAAAGAATATTGAATATAAACGCGTAGATTATTATCATGGTGAAGTCTGCACTTTCATTAATACACTGTCTCAGCTGTACATAGAAGAAGAAAATGTATGCTGTGAGGGTTTTATTGGATATGGATTGTGGGTTAACCCTATTAAATTTTCACTTGTTGAGGCAAAATTTCGTGCAAAAGAGGAATGAAAGAGTCCATTATGTGACGCTGAGGCAGTTATGAATAATGAAATAATCTCCTTTGAACGTCTCATATCATACTTTAAATATTAACTGTTTGTTTTTTAAGTATTTGTTTTGTTGCAAATGTCTAGTATGACGTTGTTTATATATATATGTATATATATATATTAAATAGTAATTAGATGCCTATAATCGTCTAGTAATACATTTGTTCCTGTCGTTGCATACGTAGAGAAATGAATTTAATGTTCGTTGAAATGGAATTACGTTTTAAACTGGGATTGTTACAAAGGAATTCCTTACGGGTCTTATTTGTCTTTACTTTTTAAATATGTAGTAGTTTCTGCTGAAGATTAAATACGTAGTTCATGACAATACCTCATTTTTATATACGAATAATACACCCGCAGAGTAACGAATAAACATTAATATGTGAAAAAGTATAAGAATCTGATAAAAAGAAATACACGGAATATTTTTATAAGAATACCTACCTATTTTTTAAATCTCTTTAATTATTCTCTTGTAGGAGGTACAAGTTTATTATATTATTATTTTGTTAACATTATTCATAGACGCTTTAATGTCTAGGTCAACCGCGTATGTAGGAGTTTTGTATATATCAGTGGGCGTAAATTGTTGTAACCTGAGAAACATATGTTATAATTATAAATATTGCTAGTAACTCCTTAAATTTTAATACAGAAAAAAAGAAATAAACTTTTATAAAAAAGCTGTTTGAGTAAATAATAAAAAATGATACCATTGTTCATAGAAGTTAGTTATTCAAAACATACAGAATATGAGAATAAACTTTATTTTTTTAACGGCAATCTATATTAAAATTTACATATTCCAAATCTCCATTAAATTTTACGCATGAATGTGTATAAATTTTACCCATTCTATTTGTTAAACTTGTTTCGAGGACTTCAAGCTTAAGACATGTGTGTAAAATCATGTTGAATAGGCCATAAAACTAAAAAAAAAAACACTATCACTAACCAAACTTTACAACAAATGCTCAAAATGAGAAGCATTCACAACCAAACAATGTCCCAGTCTATCACGAAAACAGTCCATTGCAGACATGATATAGAACAGATCATCCATGTAACTGTGAGGAAGACAATGGACTTTTTCCATGATAGAGTGGGACATTGTTTGGCTTTGAATGGTTCTCATTTTGAGCATCTGTTGTAAAGTTTGGTTAGTGATAGTGTTTTCTTTAGTTTTATGGCCTACTCAACATGATTTTATATATTTATTTGTCTCAAGTTTGAAGTCCATGAAACAAGTTTAATAAATAACTAAAAGACTTGAAACAGGTGAATAGGTAAAATTTCTACACATTCATACATACAATTTAATGGAGTTTCGGAATATGTAAATTTTAATATAATAATTTATTTATTTAATCTGACAGGATTAAGACCATAAGGCCTTCTCTTCCATCCTACCAGATAGCGCATATAAATACAAAAAAGAAATACAAACACTGATGAAAATAATACAAATTAAGTTAAAGCCCTGTAGAGGGTCAACAGAGTCAAAAGAACATTATAGAACTCTCATCGAGCTAATACAATGTCATTAAAAAATAAAGTTTACTGTCACACTCTCTATGCCTCAATAACTAATTGAAATCGGTCAAAATGAACACAAGTTATAGACCTACAGTATACAGAGTGAATAATAAGTATGGAATATTGCTAATTACTACTTAAATTTTAATTTAAAAAGTTTTATACAAAAGCTATTAGAGATAAACCATACAATATGATACTAGTGTATGAAAGAAGGATGGTACGTAAATTCCCAATCCGGCATTTGCCTTTGGAACTGAGGGAAGTCTTGAAAAATCTGTCAGATTAGTGACCATGGGGATTGAACTTGAGACCTCCGTAATGCGAGTCTAGTGCGTTACCATTGAGCCACCTCGCTCGGTAACAAGTTTATTGCGATGTTGAAAAAATACATTTCGAAAATTTCACGGAAATGTACGTTTTCAGTACCGCTGATGACGAAAAAGTGATGGGCATTCCGTCTCTCCGCGTATAGCTGTTTTTGGAAATTCCGTCTTTCTGCGTACAGCTGTTTTGGACATTCCGTCACTATGCGTACAGCTGTTTTTTTAGCATTCCATCTTTCTGCGTACAGCTGTTTTTTTCTTAAAGCACTAAACGAATTTTGTTCATATTCTGTGCCTACGGTTCATTTCAACTGGGAACAATGTAAAGCGAAATACTGTCATTTAAAAAAAAAAGTGGGTCTTTATTTTTAAAATAATCAAACAAACACATATGATGTACTGAAATTAGTATTATAGCAATTAAAATAAATATTTGTTACATGAGACAGAGTGAAATGAAATTATGTAGCTAGTTTGTCTTCACTCTTCTGTAATTTTGAATAGGCAAGTAATATAATTTCAAGGAAAAATTGTTCCGGGGCCGGGTATCGATCCTGAAAGCCAGACTTGTATAGGTAAGTAATATTTTGTGTAATAATCCCTCCAATTGAAATTATGTCCAGGGAAACAAAATAAGACTTGGAATATAGAGAATGAACCATAAGTAATGCCATTAATTTCAAAGAGTTATTCTTTGAAATATTTCAAACAAAAAGTTTTGCTCGTCTTTGTTTCATTTCCGAGATGAACATTTTTTGTATGAAACATTTCATAGCGTGTTTGGCAAAGTCACTGATTTAATTCCCAATATTCTCAGTCAATTTAAGAGAGCAGTGTATTATGAGAGAGAGTGTCCACAGAGAGTTCTGAAAAGGACAACGAATTGTGTTTTTTCTTTTAATACTGGCCTTTGTGAACAGGTCTTTTTCTGTCAGCGGATAAATGAAAATAAACGAAGACGAGATTACAAAAATACACTATCCATTACCACAGTTATATAAGAAGTTCGGAAAAAATAATAATAAAGACTAAATATGCCGGTGAGGACCGTGGGAAACATAATGACAAAATGCACATGGTGAAAATCGTCAGAAGTAAACTCTGGAATTCGTAACGGCGTGACGAGTAGCTAAGCAACACGCAGAAACACTGGTTTCAAAAGACAGAAAACATTAAAAGATAATATGGAGAGCTCAAATGAATTATTGCAACTAATGCACGCTGGTATGCTGGGAACTCCAGTAACAATGTTTAAAATTTTGTTTGTTTAATATATTACAGTAGGTTTTGAATTCATTACATTTATTTACATTTATGACATAAATTATACATTTTACGTGTATTTTATCTGCCGTAAAGAATTTTTTTTACGCGTAACTTCCCAACTCTGGTCATAACAGTAGACCACGACTTATCTCCGGTTATGGCCACATTGAGGAATTTGGATTATTTTTAGCATTTTCTAGCAATCCTTATGCAATTTCAACATGAAATTTCTTCTGTTTTTGTGATAGGAGCCGCGGAACGAATTTTTTTCACCACACTCTTCATGTCAAAATCGTCCCTCAAAATGTCTGAAACAGTAGTCCTTAGAAGCTCCAGATGTCTTTTCAATTTTAGCACTGTTAATTGCCGATTTTTTTTGATAGCTTCTCGCATGAATTCAACATTTTCGAAGTTTGAAGGTCTTTCAGAACGTGGATCGCTTTTATCGGATCCCAGATTATCTTTGAAATGCCGGTACCACAATTTTGTCTGAACTTACTCAGAATTCTTCTTAAACATTCAAATTTTTTTCGCGGGCAAATATCCACTGTGGAGACCGGTTTTCAATGTGTTCAAAATGGGTGGATAGTTTCCAGACACACACACATCATAATAATACTTGAACTTACTGTAGCTGTAACATTTTATACAATAATATCTATGTATTTTTGTGAGTGTTTCATGTTAACTTAAGATCCTTTTCTAGTAATACAGTTCTGTAATTACAGAATTAACTACATTAATATATTCTCAACAACCATCATGTACGTCATAACATTTCAGTAACGCATTTATAATGTAACTCCGAGAAGATGATTGTTTTAGTAACATTGAAACAACTTAGTTTCTAATCTGCTTGCATTTGCCGTAGAAGAGCTAAATATGAATAAGACCTCCGCAACATCTGAAAAACAAACGAGTTATTGTTTTATATCTGTCACATGGAGCATTAATCTATTAAAATAAACAACATTTCCAACTGCAGAATTAGAACAATAAAATAGCGACTTTGAACACAATGAATAGCTTGTCTTGTTAAGATTTTTAGATAACTTTGTGTTCTGCTATAGGCTATTTCCCTTTACAGAGTTACATAGAAATGCCGTACATCTGTGTTTAATAAAGGTAAGCGTTCACTACATCGTATCGCACTCCTCGTACGAATCGCACGCAACGGATATTTTAAGTGCAGTGCGTTCACTGTAACGGCTCCATCACATCGCCTTTTCGGATTCCCCTATCAGCTGTTTGAAACATGACGTCGTACGATATTGACATTTGCTGAAAACAGAGGAGTTGAGGTTAGGTCTATTAATTATGACTGTTAGCGAATAAGAATTTGCAATTGCTTCATGCGTCCTAATTGAAGAGGAAGAAACGAAATAAATATTGGTTACATAATATATGCAAGAAATGACTTGATTACTGTAATGGAACGCCTCAAATTATATAATTCTTTGCAATTTTCTACAAGCGAAATAAGTTTTCCGTCTGCCATTTTGGCGCGACACTGAACATGGCACAACATAATAGTAACAGTTGACCAATTAAAATTGATTTATTAAAGAAGGCCATGATCGCACGCATCGGAAAAGTTGCTCATCCGAGAAACGTGGACGGATTTGTCGAGAGGCGATGCGTGCGAAACGACGTAGTGAACGCGGTTACATAGCAATTACAGCAAAGATTGTGTTTTTCCGATCCGTGCGATTCGTCCGATGACTGCGATACGATGTAGTGAACGCTTACCTTAACAGGGAGATTAAGTTATGATGTCGAACATAGGCTTCAACTCTTTCACCGAAAATAAGAATGAAGGAAGGGAACAAACGAGGGAATGAAAGAATATTAAAAGAAATGAAGTGAGGAAGATAAAGAAAAAAAGTAGGGTAGGAGGACGGGAAGGAAACAATGACGTAGTTAGGGAAGGAACAAGAAAAGAAAGAAGAGATAAAGACGGAGGAAACAAACTAGAAAAGAAAGAAAGCAATTAACGAGGAGTAACAGGAAGACAAAAACAAAAAAGGGAAAGTAGATGAAAGAAAGAAAGGGAACATAAATCAAAGAAAGAACGAAAAAATTGAAAAATGAGAAGAAAAAAAGAAATACAACAAAGATGGAAGAAAGGAGGATGAAAATAAAAGGAGTGACGAAGAAATACGTAGAAGAAAATTGGAAAAGACGAAGAAAAAATCAAAAGGAAGCAAAGAGTTGGGATAGTAAGAGTAAACAACAATAGGAATAAGGTAAGAAAGGTAGATAGGACGAAGGAAAATAAACGAGGGAAGAAAATAAAAAAGGGAGAGCATGCAAGAAATAATAACGAAAGAAAGACAGCTGACATCAGCATTAGGAAGCACTCACCGAAGCAAACAGAGGTAAGGAGAGCGTTCCGAATCTGCCTGCAGTGATCCTTACTGGTTTCTGTGCTCGCATGATGATCATCCTGGTGCATTGCTTGAACCGCTCGGACTGGGTGTACCACTCGCTCTCATACACCGCGTTGTACACTGCTTCACTCTACGACAAACAATTACTAACTGGTTGACTTGTCACTTACATATCGACGAAGGCCTTCCTGAACTCTGCTTATATATGGAAATGAAATAAATTTAGTCTCTGAGTTGATGACATCTCTGAGGTGGATTTTGTTATCCCGAAGATAGGCCAAATAGGCCTCAGTGATGATTAGCAGAATTTAATTTTGTCTGGACAAGTACATTAAAATTGATTTAGATTTTTGGACAGAGTAATTGATCATGTCTTTAATCATCGACACAAATCGCAACTTGCTCGTTTTCAGAGCCCTTTTGATGCGGCGAGCCACGATGAAGGCAAATGTTTTTGTTCTTATTGTTTAAGCTCTGGTGACTACCAAGCTGATCTTTTAACGTTAAACATTTGACAGCGGAAATGTGCTGTGATTTGCGAGTGCAATGTAATTGTATGAGCGGAATGTATATGTTAGCTGCTGCATATATATTAATTCTTAAACATTAATTTGAAATATTGCAATGAGTTATGTTATTGAAACCTTTATAAATCCATTTTCCATTTATTTAGTATCTGAATAGAGAATAAGGCTGATAATGCCAGTGAAATGATTGGCAGGGTCAAATAAACTAAATAAACAGCATTTGCTCATAATGGATTATATTAAAACTTCGGATATCTGAACCCGAATATGATCCGGCTGACTGCATAACGTTTCACAGGTATAAAATAAATTATTTATGTGGGTCTGATTATTTTTATATTATGAATTATTATATCCTCCGATCTTCTCCTATGAATAGCAAGCCTAACTTTCGTGACTATATCGCCCCTGCGGCAAAGGCCTTTTATTAATTTTGACATGACGATTTAATCTAAAAAATAAATGATAGGCTTTAATCTGTCGGGTTTATTTCAAACGCTTCCCTTTTGAGGAAAGATACATTTTTTGTTCAATATTTACCTTATTTTTGTTTCATTTTATTTATTTTTGAGATCTCATATCAGCATTGTAGCCTTGAGATGTGGAACATGTTAAATTAATGTTATACAGAAATACATAATACATAGCAAGCAGATTAATTTAAAATACAAGTATAAACAATTCATCCATTGAGTAGAAGGTATGAATATGCAGACAACTTGTTAATTCTGTTCTCAAACTTCCCTCTTGTCCCTTGAAGGCTTTAGTATATTAGGTAATGCATTGAAGACTCTAATAAATGAATTAGTGAACTCTTTTATAACAACTGAGACTAACACACAGTAGACGGAGATCTGTGTTAAAATTATTAATGTTTTAATTACTACTAAAAATATCTTGGTCAGAGAAAGAATGCATTCACAAGATAAGGTCACTGTTTGTAAATTCTGGAAATTCTTTACACATAGTATCCTTTCATGCACACCTGTCATTATTCTTATAGCTTTCATTTGTAAAACAAAACTATGTTTAGCTTCAGATGAGTTGCCCCAGAAAATTAATAAATATTTGATTAATTAATAAAGGTATGCAAAGTATACCATTTTAGACTAGTTCACATCGCCAATAGAAGATAACAATCTTATGAAACTCTGGCATTCAGGTATGGGTCCCTGTGAAGCAGACTTTAATAATTTCAAGGCAAAAATTGTTGTAGGGTCGGGTACCGATCCCGGTACCTCTGGCTTAACACCAGCACTGTATCAACTGAGCTACCCAGGACGGTGTCGGGTGTAGTTCGAGGTAGCTCAGTTGGTAGAGCTCTGGTGCGTTAAGCCAGTGGTTCCGGGATCGATACCAGGCCGCGGAACAATTTTTCCTTGAAATTATTCGATAAAAATCTTAATGCATGAGAGATAGAGATAAACCGAAGTAATAGATTCTATGTGTGTTTTCAAGTTCGATTATCCAATTCTAAAACAAAAAATGTTGTGCTTAAAGACTCTTTGAGATCAGTTACATTTAATCTAATATTGTAGGAAAACTGAGCACTATTATATGTACTAAATATAATTACTCTGCTTTTATCAACATTAATTGCTAATTTATTTGCTCTAGACCTTCTAAACCACTAATTCATTAGATTTAACACTGTATTAGAAGTTTTTATGAAGTGATCGTGTTGTTTACTTTAGATAATCACTATGGTTGGGATAAAGTAGCTATCAGGATAGGCATCCAGCCATTTCACTGATGTTTCAGCTTTGGGGGAGGAAAGCTCTCTTCCCAGCATGTAGAGTTTTAGCTAGTGGAAGGGGGTAGTGTTTACTGAAGCAAGTCAAAGCTCTATCCTATAGCTATACAGCCTATCCTGATACAGCTACTTCAACCATACCTTAATAATCACATTTGTATCATACGAATTTTAAAGTTTAAGATTATACTTTGGTATGTGAGAATTATAAATGGTTGGAATTAATTATTGATATAAAGTACAAGAAACAATAATGCATCCAATTTCGATTTTTGATGGACCTTGATCGTTTTTCCCTACCCTCATTTGTATTATATATCCTAAGATTACCTGAGACTAATTATTGATAAACTACAGGAAACCTGCGCCCTCTCCTCTCCTCTCCTCTCCTCTCCTCTCCTCTCCTCTCCTCTCCTCTCCTCTCCTCTCCTCTCCTCTCCTCTCCTCTCCTCTCCTCTCCTCTCCTCTCCTCTCCTCTCCTCTCCTCTCCTCTCCTCTCCCCTCTCCTCTCCTTTGATTGACTCACCTTTGCTTCACCTTGCTTTTATCTCTGCCTGTCTTCTGTCCACACCTTCATTTCTCTCCTCTAGCTACCTTTAGGATATGAAAGGGAGATAACTATGAAATTAAAGTGATTGAGATTCAATAGGCCTATTCTGTTACCTGCGTCATAATGTTTGTTCCGAAAATCGAGAACAGGCTGCTTGGCATAGAACGCATGCCAAAAACAACAGCATCTTCATGAAGGTGATGTCGATCGGTGTCTGTAAGATATCAGATAGGCCCTAATAATTGATATATAATGACCTGCAATAAGTGATAGTGACACATATGACTTCATCGTGAAAATACTTCAATATTACTTCGGGTGCGCCAGATATAATTATTTTACTTTGAAAATCGAAGTGTTGGTTATACAGATTTAATATGGGAAATCAATTTTTCTCAAATACTCTCTCCCTGTATGTTCCACAGGACAATTTTTGTAAGGAAAAATGTCAAGAGAATAAAAATACATCGAAATGCATTAACAACTGTTATATTTTCTTAACAAGTTCAGATAAATTAATTAAATAAAATTCTAAAATGTAACTTCATTTGCTTTAACATTTTACATTTGTTTACATTTCTTTTCAGTATCACAGTTACTATCTGTTTATATTCCAGGTATGAGAACCAACGACTGATGAAATAAGTAAGCTTATAAACAAGCTGAAAGCACATAGAATTGAACTTCAAAACAAAAGATGAATCCAACATTGAAACATAAATTAAAAGGTTTTTGATCTAATCTGTTGAATTTAAAGGTCATGTTGATTCAGAAATAAATTTCAATAAAGTTTTGTATTTTCAGTCTGAAAATACAAAACTATTATTCTAATCTGTTGAAGTTCATCATCAGGACTCAGATTTTGACATTTCATTTTTTATGACCCCTGTGATAGCCTAAACTCTGTTCAATGTGGCATTATCTGTAACATTATGCATGAAACTGGCAACAGATGAAAAATTTACCGTACAACAACATAGGCTATCAGGTGGGAAAATATGTTTGCTACAATAATAAAACAAAATTTGTAAGATATTACTTGCATAATATGATCTACTAGTACAGATTCAGAATGTAAATAATTAGCATTGTAATGCATAAATAGATAGGCTATTTCGTTCAAATTACTGGGCAATTCATTTTATTAAATTTTAAGCCAGAGGTTATAGCTGTCGTTCTCTAGGTCTATTAAAATATTAGTTTGTCAAAATCTGGACTCCGTTGATGGTAGAGGTTGATATAAGGTAAAAAATATACAAACATACAGTATATAAAAGCGAACTTCTCATTGCATTTACCACCAGAGCTTGATATCCGAGAAAACAGAGCCAGAGCGATGCTGTGGCGAACTTGACGAAGAAAGTTGTACTCCACAGTAAGTCAGTTCTCTTACAAAACCTGCGAAGAATAAGAATTACATATACTGTATAACTGTATTACCGCATTACTAATTCTGGAACATCAATATTTTTGATCACGAATGATAAAACGAATGCCGTGTCTATAGGTCTTCAATTCAGGCGGCCCAGGTTCGATTCCCGGCTAGGTCGTGATGGAATTTATGGTGGAGAAAGGAGACGTTACAGAAAATTTTTCTCGGGTTACTTCCGTATTGTCTTTACCATTCAACTAACACGCTCCACCTTTCTCTCATTTTATTTATCATCTGTAATAGTTTAAAAAAACTGGTGTGGAGTCTTGAGGGTAGTACGGGTTTCCGATACTGATAGAGGAAGAGTTTGGGGCTACCGGTATTCGTCCGAGAATAGGACCTGGCTCTGGCTGGGCTGAGGAAGGATGGCTCGCCCGTCAGCGTCGGACTCAGGAATACCATTCAGACCATCTGTCGGACTTAGACAATCATCGCGTTGGGGCCAATGCAAGCCTAAGTACAGTTCACATTTCACGAGAAGATCCGAGCAAGGAATGCGAGTTTTTCCCCCACTCTAATAACCTATCCCGACACATATAACAGCCAGCCATTGACTAAATCTTGTTTGTCCCAGTCGGCCAATGACACCACTCCCATCCACCTGCTTCTTCAAGAACGCCGAATTACTGGCTTACTCTCTCCTCTTACCCCGCAAGAACCATACTCCCCTCGCAGGGATCCTCTCGTGGAATTTGGACAGTACAAACTCATGTACTAGTAGTAGGCCTATACATGATCCTTCGCATGAGTCTATACAACAACGTTTCGTTCTATAACTATGCGCACTTTAAAGCTTTGTATAATAATAAAATAATAATAATAATAATAATAATAATAATAATAATAATAATAATAATAATAATAATAATAATAATTACAATTAAATCCAATTTCATTCAAAACTGTAACGAATAATCCAAATAATAAATTTAAATGTAAGGTATAAAAAGCACAGTGAAACAAAAGGTGGCATAACTACTCGTAAGCATATTTTTAAAAATCCAATTTCATATGTCTTCATAAACCTATTGATTTTCCATCTCAAAATTTGTTTTTAGACTTTAATGTACTTAACATAAGACAAATTTATTACATTGTATTAATAAAATTCATACATAAAATAATTTTGAATTGTATTCTCATAGTTATGAAACAAAAGGTATGAATTCTTTAAGATTGTTTGAACCAAAATGCAACACTGTTACAGTATTTAATCATAGTAGTAATTTATAAGAATATATAACAAATTTATATTTAAATATCCTAATCTTGTCAATTCTAATAGCTCTAGTATTAAATTTAAAAAGTTATGTGTGGATTTTATAAAAATTGAAAAATTGTAAATTTAAATTTATATACTATAATTGCATAGTAGACATAAGACAAATTGTATTGTATAATTATTAATTTCAATTCAGGAATCCGCCCCTGAGCACGAGTTCTACTCTTTCAGGGGCGAGCTAAAGTTTTTCTGTATATATTATATTTTTATGTTACAATTATTAGCAAAATAATAAATAAATATGAAAATTACAATAAATAACCCTAATAATAAAATATAAATTTGAGGTATAAACACCAGCGAAACAAATGAATGAACACAGTGAAAAAAAAAAAAACTTTAACACGGTTCAGAGCTCAGTTCGCCGGCATTGGTGTACAACTTGGTGTAAACTGGAAGTATTAGAGAGAAGAGTAAGAACTTACTAACCGAGAAGACTTTCAATGGCTTAATATTCAATTGGAACATTCTTCCACCAAATCGCTTGGCGCTTCTTGTAACAAACAGGAGTTTCATAAAAATTGAAACCGTATACAATTACCGTGGCGCATGAACTACGACCTGATGATTCTGCTAAAGATTTTACGAGTAATTTCTACATACTGTGCATGATATAGATGTCGACTCCAATCATTTCTCAAGTGGAACTACAGCGAGTGATGCTTAATTCCATCAGCAATGGCTCAAAATGTCTGGAACAAGAGAGTCGACACTTTCGGCTTCTGCGTACACAGTTGGGGTTAGGATATATCTTCAAGTGTCTAAGTTTACATTTAATAACTTTGTACGGAATCGGTTGCTGTTGTGTTGCATTAACGAGCATGGAACTCCTTCGTTTCCAGCATGTAGTGGCGTGGCGGTCGACTGCCAACATGATCACTGTAGAATTCTAGTAGACCTTAAACTAGTTGTATTATCAATTATATACTTTAAGAAATACAGGGTTAGTTATAAGTCCCGCACCACCTAAATAACTTTTGAAGCATGTGGTTCTGTGACATGAAAGTTGGTATGTAGGGGGAGAACTCAATAATGGTATTACCGAGTTTTTTCTACTTAATGGTTTACCGAAGTAACTCTAACTCTATTATTTTAAATGGAACACTCAATATTTTTTTATTTTTGAATAGTGCTCATTAAGAGCTTTTCAAAAAGTACTCACACTCGATACTTCTGTACAAATTCAGTGTTGCTAAGTCAAGAAAACAGAAAAGTGTATCGAATATTAAAATAATAAAATACTCCTTCCTTAACAAAAACAAAACAAAGCTAGCTCACCTTCTAAATTATGTATTCAAATTGGTAGCCCTCAGCTGCTTTACAATGTGTCACTCGATCATAGAAACCATTTAAGGAATGATTTAAACAGGCTTTAGGAATATCTTGCACCACTTCCATTTTTATTTAGCAACACTGAATTTGTACAGAAGTATAAAGTGTGGATACTTTTTGGAAAGCTCTTAATGAGCTTTATTCAAAAATAAAAATATATATTCGGTGTTCCATTTAAAATTTAAAATAAGAGTTGGACATACCAAGTTTTATCACTTCAAAAGTTATTTAGGTATTGCATTTATTATTTTAATATTCGATACACTTTTCTGTTTTCTTGACTTAGCAACACTGAATTTGTACAGAAGTATCAAAAATTTTGAAAAGCCCTTAATGAGCTTTATTCAAAAAAATAAAAAAATGTATATTGGCGTTCCATTTAAAATAAAGAGTTGGAGTTACTGAAGTAGAAAAAACTCTAATACCATTACTGAGTTCTTAGTATATGATTATCCCCACATACCAAGTTTCATGTCACTGAACCACATGCTTCAAACGTTATTTAGGTGATGCTGGACTTTTAACTAAACCTGTATGTGGAGTGAGATGTAACTGAACATATAAACTTTTTTTTCACAATGATATCTGATGTCACACTTACTCGATGAGATTTTGGTGATGTTGGATACATTCAGTGAGGTAGTATTCAGCTTCTTTCTGAAACAGATGCGGACCTGGAGAGAGATCGTTCAGTTGTCTGTTGTTGTGACAAATGTCGGAACTGTAGTAGTCAAATCCAACCCAGCTTCTTTCGTCTTCTTTAATTTGACTCAGTTTAATTTTGTTTGGCATCAGATTTCCGTGACCTAATATGATAATAATAATAATGTTAACAGTAACGATATAATAGTAATAATACTTACTTACAAATGCATTTTAAAGAACCCGGAGCTTGATTGCCGCCCTTACATAAGCCCCCCATTGGTCCCTATCCTGAGTAAGATCAATCCAGTCTCTACCATCATATCCCACCTCCCTCAAATCCATTCTTATATTATCATAATAATAATGATCACTTTAAAACAATTCCTATATGAGCTATAAGAGAATAAGCTATTAAAACCTTCAAATAAGTTTGCTATATAGAAATTAATCGTAGAATGAAACCACCAACTATCTAATAGAAATCAAAACATAATTAAACACGGAAAAGGAAATATATTAGAATCACAAAAATACGCAAGAACCCATATCCACCAACCATCAATGACACACCAGCCAAGATTATTGAAGCAGAAACCAGCATTAAGTAATATTATTGTAAACAAACTAGACATAATCACTGAAGACAGAAAGGAAAAGAAACGTATGTAATTAATTGTCAATACTGCGTGTTCAGTTCAAAGTGTGTCATGGCTCGCTGTATTCCGTCATGTAGCTAGTCGTTGAGCCTAGAGAATTCAATCTTCCTACACTTCCGCAAATGCGTATTACTTATGTGCCAGAGAAGTTGCCTAGCAAGTACGGCGTTCATTCTGAACAGTACTTACCGATACGTACGGTAACACCTGTAGTGGCAGGAATGTGAACTGTTTGGAAACACGTACTGAGGGATATGTGGAGAGGGTTAAGACGATTACTTACGTATTTGTTGACATTAAGTTCGACGGTCAACATGGACACGGGGCATTTGATTTGTGTTGTGGAATGTTGCCGTACGCAACCCATGATAACAAATACCCTGCGTACGACTTGCCCGCGCAAAACACAGTTCGAAAGAGGTTATGGTAGCACACAGACCAACGAGCTAGAAGTATCTAGCTCGTTGACACAGACTTTACAGACCGCCATCTGTTGCTACGACGTTCAAACTATACCCTACACATTCTCAAGTTCAGATTGAACGCCTTCATTAATAGGCAACTTCTCTGTCATAAAAGCTGAAACTCGCTTCAAATCGCTGACTCACAACAGTGACGTCATGCCACACTTTGAAATGAACACCCAGTATAGCTCTGTTTAAAAACAATTATAATTACGGAAAATATGAATGAATAATTAAATATGACGATATAAGTACATAAATCCAAATAATTTCGAACCTGTGAATGTTTATAAACAGCAATCTATGCTCTCAGTATGACTTAGTAGCAAGAATTCCAAAAAAGTATGCCTCTTGGATTATGATATAAGATGTACGGTATGTGCAGAGATCCGAAGTATAGCGTGATATACCTGCATTTGTCCCCTAAGTGTAAACTTCAGAATTTTTCAGCATTTTTCTTCATTTCAGTGACTATTTTTTAAGTGTAGAAATTATATTGAACTTTAAAAATAAAACAACAAATATTTCAGGGCTCAGAAGGATAGCTCAACTTTATTTTCATTAACTACGCCCTGTCAACTGCAAAATTATGACTTACGACGTTACAGGGCTAACGAGGCCACTCTAACACTGCAGTCCAAGTAATATAGTACATCCCTATGCAATGAGTTGCATGGAAATTGTGCACACCTGATGAACGAGTTTCGCCATGTACTGCATCACGTGTTCCTTTCCAGCCTACCTTTCATGTAGTATTATAATACCACACTCAAGTGACAGGCTTCCGCCCCTGAGATCTCTGAGCCGCCTAGAACCGCCATTATTGCCATTTGCCCGTATTCGAACATAACAATTGTGTGGTGTGGAATACAAGTCGATATGATTCTGGACCATAATTTTATGAGAATTTTGGCCAGTACACACTTGAATAGCACTGTAACGATTTCCTATATGATTTACCACTGAATTAACGGACGAAAATATGGTTGCAGCTAGATGGGGACTCAGGTCATTACGCTATGACAGTTCGAGAGAAATTAAATAAAATATTCGGTGTGCACTGGACGAGGTGGACTGTAATAGTGGCCTTCACGCTCACCAGACCTCATACCTCTAGATTTAGTCTATAGGGATATGTGAAACGAGATCTTTTCATACGGAGCTTGCATCTATAGATGAATTGAGTAGAGGTTCACCCGTGTTATCTGACTCATTCCACAAGCAATAATTTTAAAATTGACAGAGGAATGTCAGAATAGAGTGAGATGCTGTCTTCGTGTAGGCCTAAATGGAACATAGTTTGAATATTTGTGATAGTACATTTTACAGTTGCACTGAGAACAGTAATCTTTGCATGAAAACATAATTGTGTTTCCCGTAGTGTTGTGCTGTACGATGTTTCATGATCGACTGTGATTTCTAAGAAGTTTGTTCCAAAGGAAATAACTTGTTATGCCTACATTTGTAATTTAAAAATGATGCTGTTTTCCCCATTTGGCAAGCGACCTCTGATGTCATGCGGTGTGTTTATACATTACCTGTTTTATTATGAAGGTAAGAGCTCTTACCATCCCGTACTATGTCAGTCTTATGTTCCAGTGTTAAAATATCGACGTCTTCTTCGTTACCAATTGAATTCTTCTTTCGAACTCTGTAAATCACGTTCTCTTCAAAATTCTTGAGAGCGTAGCAAAGTAACTCAAACTGACCGGAGGCATAGATTAACAAATTCAGTATGAGTATATCGGCACTCAGAATACAGAACCTACAATGTGGTATTTGATCGTAAGAAACAAGTATGTTAACTGAAATGCTGGCGATGGAAAATAATCGTAAGGAAGCCAGATGTTGAACTGAAGAACTCTCAAAGCTTCAGACGTAGTGTTTGAAGACTCCCTGATAGCTTTGTAATTTATTACAAAAGGAACTATATCAATATTGAATATAAAAGAAGTTGTGATAAGGCTTGTGTAAAATAAAGTGAGACATTTTGCATATTTCAGTGTTGACATAATAATGGATTTATTTTCTGTTGTTAAGTGATCTGTGTGTATGAAGAAGTTCTCTGGAACTAAAGACACGAGATTTCGGATCTCAGTCGATTTCATTAAAATGGTACAATACTTGGGAATGAAAACTATGTACGCAATTAGAAGTATGATGCATTCTATTATCTCATCGAAATGATTCCGATCAACAATAACCTTCATTAGGATAGTAAATGAGGAGAAAAATAAACAGAAGTGAACAAATATTATTTTATACAATTTGTATGCATTAGTTTTCATAGCCGTTTAAGTGTTAATGTACCAGAAACCTCTTAGTTTGAGCAGTGTTACCATTAGATTCATGCAATCTCTAGGATTTACATGTATATCTTCAGTCATTTTGTAATATTTTTACACTGTTATCACTTGGTTGCCTAATAGTATAAGGAATTTATTGGTGAAATATACCCTGCCTGATGAATTGATTGACTTCATCACACTGTGAACGCTGAGATGTTATACTTAAAATAACCCTTGACGTGACTGTAGATTTACTGTAGAAGGTTGTCACTAAAGAGCGCTACATTATTCAGAGAAGCTTTTACTATTTCACAAAAAGTGTGAAGCACTCCTATGTAAAGAAAGACACGAAAAATATTAATTTAGTTTCGTGCCAGTTTATAAAAAGAAAGTAACATATTAAATGTTAAATGCAGCTTTTAGCTTATGGCTATATTATTTCAAGTTCAGTGGAAAAAGTTAACTGTCACTTATATAATGTCATGCTAGTGATAAATATTGTATATCCTGTTACGGATTTCCAAATAATATCGTATGATTTTTCTTGGCAAGGGGAAAATAAGAGCAAAATACATAAGAAAGAAATAATTGAAGAGGGACAAAAAGAAAGAGTAAATAATTACATTTCCTTTGTGTGCAGTTTATGTTATGAGTTATCTTTAACGGATGTCAAGGGCCGAATTTATACTCGGTACTTATAAGATGTAGGCCTATTTGAAGTTCAGGTTCTGTCTCAATAATTGGCTAAATGAATTTGAAAATGAGTCAAGACTAATTTAATAAGTGAGTTTGCAAGTCTATTTGAATGTCACTTATTTCCTTTGATATCTAACCGGAATAACTTATGTTTGCTTATAATAATCAGAAAATATGCAAAATATCATGATTTTCAAAAATATTTTGAATTTTATGTTTGGCATAATTTATGTCAATCATTACAATAGAATAGTGCGAATCTCGTTGTTTATGGAAATAATTGTTGATCAGAGATGCTGTGCAATTTCATAATTAGGTGAGTTTTTACAGAAAATAGTATAACTAACCTTAAGGGTACACTATACAGAAATTACTAACTTCCATGTTTTTAAAGCTAAATTCACAAAACGTTTGTCACTGGTATATGTTTGTTTGTTTGTTTGTTTAATCAACTGTACAAAGACAGGTGTAAAACTCACAAGTGATACTAACAAGGCACCACTCATGAGGAAACTAGACCTGGAGATAAAGTGGTAGGGTGGCTAGTTTCTTTCCCCTCCTTTCCATACATCGCTGATTAGTTACATATTCCACTAATCAGATTTCAGATGTATGCAAACAATTGTTCTTCCTCTGAAACATATCGAGTGAGATATACTGCCTGATAATAGATGTAGGTACATATCAGGCAGAACCTCAATCAGAGGTAGAACACTGGTCTATCTAGTTAATAATATGTGTATAAAATATCATCCCTCTATGATAAGTGGTTTGCATTTTATTAATATCTTAATAAAATACTGTATCGCTTTATACTGTATAAGAAGTCTCTTGCGCCACAATTTACATTATTTTTAACTGATATTCATTTACATGATTCTTTATTTTATATATATTGGTACAAACATTACTATTGGGTTTTTCTGTACAGTGAATCGGTAAATTGTTAGCAATTTTTTGTGATCATTAATATTTTTATTTTTTATTCTTTTATAATAAAATAATTCTAGCGAATATATTGAATAAACAGTCGGGACAGCCGATGAGAAGTGATACTCCAGCTTGGAGGTTGGGCGAAGGCTAATATCCCATCACCGTATAAAACAGCTTGTTACAAAACCTTAAAAAAACCTCGGAATTGGACTGATTTTCTGGCACGACAAAATTTATAAAACAGTTATATTACCGGTTGTTCTGTATGGTTGTGAAACTTGGACTCTCACTTTGAGAGAAAAACAGAGGATAAGTATGTTTGAGAATAAGGTGCTTTTGAAAATATTTGGGGCTAAGAGGGATGAAGTTAGAGGAGAATGGATAAAATTACACAACGCAGAACTGCACGCATCATATTCTTCATCTGACATAATAAGGAACTTTAAATCCAGACGTTTGAGATTGGCAGGGCATATAGCACGTATGGACGAATCCAGAAATGCATGTAGAGCACAGATGGGCATCGTGCCTCACTTGAGAATTTGTGCCTCACTGACCTTCACAGAGCTTATTGCTCTGAGTGACATCATCTTCATAGTCCCCGTTCCTCCCTCACGTAGCTCCTAGGCGTGGGCAGGTTCTATATCAGTTTCATAAGCAATATCAGTGATGGCATAATGGCATTATAAAAGCAGTGTGTACGCGTTAGAAAACGATTATTTAATGAGAAATGGGAGGAAGGTTTTTTTTTTTTTTTTTTTTTTTTTTTTGCTGTTTAGAAGGGGAGAACATACGATGTCTGTTATGCTCGAAAATCCTATTAGGCATTGATACATTTAATATGCAACGACATTACTCCTTATGTCATTAAGAGCATGCTGAATTAGAAGGTAAGACAAATTAAATGTTATTTTTCGTACTATTCCGAAGAAAATTTATGATCTCAACATTTGCATAGTATGCTAAATACGACATTATACCTTAAAACGCTGCATTAAAAAGTACAAGGAATTAAATGTTGTTTGTACGTATTATTTCCAAAAGAAATTTATAAAAAAATCAAATATGCGTAGAAAACGAAATATGATTTTCTGAAATTATTTTAGGTCGAGAACGTGCAAATCTATTAAGTAATCTTGAGAAACGCCAGAATATTCAAGAAAATAAACGTAGACAACGTGATGGAATATTATTGGCTAGTTACGCAATTTCTCGCCTGTGATTTAAATCAATTCAGTGATGGAGAAATAGTAAAGAGGTTTATGATTAAAGCTGCCGAATTAATTTGCCAAATTGAATAAAAGTTTTCGAGTCTCTCTCGTTAACCAAGCGCTTTCTAATAATTCGCCACTGACCTCCTTAGCGATTACGATAAGCTGACGCAGGTCACAGCAGTTTATATTTCTCATCCTACTCTGCAATCTCCTCTCCTAATAAACAAACTAATTCAAATCGAGTGCCTCACGTAACCGAAAATTGTGGCCATGTATGATATAGAGTGTTAGTTAGAGGGAAGAGGACCTTTGGGGAGGCCGAGGCTTAGATGGGAGGATAATATTAAAATGGATTTGAGGGAGGTGGGATATGATGGTAGAGACTGGATTAATCTTACTCAGGATAGAGACCGATGGCGGGCTTATGTGAGGGTGGCAATGAATCTCCGGCTTCGTTAAAAGCCGTAAGTAAGTAGGCCTAAGTAAGTAATTTACTGATTAATTTTACAGCAAAAACCCTATAGTAAGTTTTGATGCCATGTATATTAGGATCCATATCAGTGAATATCAGTTAAGAATAATGTAAATTGTGGCGCGAGGAACTTTTTATATAAAGTGATTCAACATTTTAATAAAATATTATTAAATGCAAACCACTTATCATAGTAGGATGAAATTTTATATAGTTGTCATTATTATCCAGATGTATCAGTGATAAAAATTTGGCGAATCTAGCGTCATAAGTAGGGTAAACATTGGTAATTTCGTGATAATTTCATGAAAATTAATTTAAAATGCAAATGGGTAAATATTTCCTTATTTCGATTTTTCCACCTAAGAGACGATAATTTGCTGTGCAAATCTGGAGACATGAAAGATTGGATATACGTTCTTGAACAAGTGCCAAAAAGCACTTTTACAACTTAAGCTAATAAGTTGGTTGTTTCGTGATAACCTTGGTAATTTCGTGATAACCTTGGTAATTTCGTGTTATTACATAATAATTTCGTGAGCGGTAGAAGAATTGTGGAACAATTTATTAAAGTCAAATGAAATTTTCATTTATTGTTACAAGACTTCAAACATAGTAATTCTGCGGCTAATATTCATAGCAAAAACATAGAAATATATATATCAATACATAATAATGAAATCAAAGCAAAATTGAAATTGAAAGGGATCTTCTTTGCCCTTGAAGGGTGAACATTTTTATTACGGACTTTACTATAGCCTTTATTACGAGGGTAACTCCAAAAGTAATGCATAACATTTGTTTAAAAATTATATTTTTATCCTACAGCTTTGCTATTTTCTCAGAATGTAGATACATCCTTTAGGAACAAAATGTCACTTTTCCACATAATCCCCGTCCCTTCCAACTGCCTTATGTAATCTAGGAACGAGGGCCTGTAGACCAGCACGGTAAAAGTCTGGACCAATACGTCTGAGCCACTCTTTAGCAGCGTGCAGAAGGGAGTCATCTTCTAACCTCGTTCTGCGAAAGGATCCTTCATTTTACCAAAAATATGGTAATCGCATGGATCCAGTTCAGGACTGTAAGGCGGCAGTTTCGGTGTTGTCTATCCGAATTTTCTGATGTGGTCTGTGGTCTTGTGACTGACATAGTTTCATTTTTATTATTTTCGAATATTAATTATTTATCTAGTAGCTAGATACTTTCTTGACTACACGAAATATTTATTTCACATTAATGTTGTCTGAAACATAAACATAAACATTCTAAAGAAATGCCAAATGACTTACGTAGTTAATACTCGTATAGACTGATAGATTTCACTTTCAGATATGCCCATGAATATAAGTATTATAGAAGCAGAGGTGCTGTGTGGTACACCCACATTATCTTAAACTGTCACATTACGTCACATGTTCCGAGTCTGCTGATGTTACCTTATAAGGTCCATGAGTCATCCGAGTTGGCCGTCTCTGCGACTGGAAAGTGCCAATTTTATTTTGTTCGTTCTATTCTCAAGTCATTAGAACACGTGTTCATTTTTGTTGCGTTTTCTACATAGAGTGTAAATAAAGAAACGGCGAACTTGCTGAAATTTTTTATAATATGTTCTGCAGTAATTTGTTCATTGAGTTTATTTTATACGATAGATAAAATTCGAAGTGCCCTCGACTGACGTGAAATATTATATAAGGAATAGATACAAAATTGTATCTACGAACTGCAAGGCACGGTATTACTGTGTTATCCTGGAGGGGGATGACGAATCTTAGCTCCATGTTTGTCTCAGTGAACTTTTCACTCAGCTCCAACTAGGCGCGTTCTTACCTGCAACAGTTGACCATGCTAAGGTTCACTGTGTATCCAGGTTTTATACAGGCAATCCGATATGTCTCTAGTCTAGCCTCCTCCTTACTACCCACTTCGCCAATTGATGACTGGAGAAATGCTATGAAAATTATAATGGAATCCAGAACGGCCGGAACAATATGGATGCTTATCATAGGAAAACGGTAGAACCTCGAGGTAAATCCCAAATGCGACCCTCCGTCGCAAGTGTTAAAAAAATAAAAGTAAAATATCAGTCTCTGGCAGCTGCTTGCAAGTCGTTATTGTCAGAGAATCTGACACCACGTAGAAGTTTCTTCATTTCACAGCGTGGAGTGACGTGTGGAGTTTCGACCAATTAGAATTCTTGAGTGCACACTCCAGGAGTGAACATGGCAGAAAATCGGCCAATATCACATATTTAACTACTCAGATACAGGCGGCCTCCCGAAGCTGCTGACTCTGTCTACCGGCCTCCGTGGAATGTAGTTAAGCGACGTTGGATGGCTTCTACAATGGCACCCGAAGCAGACCTATTCGGGGAAGGAGTTTCGCCTCGGACCGACGTGGGGCCTTGGGGGAATTTGCCGAAGCAGGAATGGTATATGGATTCTGTCGTCTGTAGGGACCGGTCGTTAAGGGCCGTATTCATAGACGTTTTTAGCGCGGGCTTTCGGTGGATTATCAGCGTTTTTCGTATTCGTAAACCAGTGTTAGCGATAGGATATGATTTGAATTCTGTACTAGTAACCAGTGGATAACCGGGGTTAAATTCCATTAGTACGCTCGTAGCGCGTGCTGCGAAATGTCTATGAATAGCTTGCCTGCCGGATGTCATTACGTTAGGGCGGTGTTCGATCCCCGCTTGGGGATCTGTGGGTTTTTTTCCGACGCAACTAATATTCCATATGTAGTCTATGGCGATCGAGGGTTAGCGCAATCCTCTCCTCAGGTCGCCAATATCATGGGCCATCCGTGCTCTCATCAGCTAAATTCCATTCCATTCCACTAAACTATTAAAAAATTGAATACATAATATTTATTGTCCTTGTTAATCTAGTAGCGCAAGACACAAACTATGTATTTAGGCTTATCAACACATTTTATTCATATTTCTACATATAGTGATAATTTTTTCTTACCATAGAACAGCACCGCTATTGGTAAAATATTGCTAGCTATTTCTACTTTGTTTTGCTTCCTCATTGTTGCTTGTAATGAGGCGATTTCTTTGATGTCAGCTAGAGGTGGAGCAGTTTGTCTCCATTCTCACGGAACTACTCCAAATTCATTCACATCTTCACAATGTATCATGGCAAATGCATGTATGTATGTTTAGAATGGCGTCTAAGAAAGTTATGGAGTACATATGTTGCTAGAAAAATATAATCGAAGTTTTTATAGTGAAATTACTATTGGAGTGTGGTAGATCCTAAATGTAGATGCTAAGATACCAAAGGCATTTTCAGACACTTTTCTTGCTCTAGAGTTTTAGACATTCTATAATAAATATTGTTTCTCTTTCAATAATTCGCGTTGAGGATATGGTTTAATGAAATTTTTATGCAAAGAAAATGTCCAGTCACCAATAAATACAAAATTCAAGTTATCAAAAGTGTCTTTGTTTTCTGGTAAATTTAATTTAGGCCTATTTCTAGTTAAACTGTTATAAAAATTTGTTTTCATTATCATCCCGTGCAGTAGCGTCGTGGTCTAAGGCATCATGTCTATGACTGATGAGGAAGGAATTTTGACATGAAATTTCGGCCAGTTATGGGATCGGTGCCCACCCAGCACCGTGATGAATTTGAGGAGCTACGCTAGGTAGCGAAATCCGATTTCGAAAACCAGCTATAAAGCTGGTACTGAAAACACGGTACTACCGTTCTGCTTGGATGATCGTTCACTTCTGCTGACGCGTGTGGATGTCAGGCCAACAGCCGACTGGACTTGGTCATTCACAGGTTGTTCGCGCCACGGACTATATTGTTTGTCAATCGTTTCATCATCAGAAATCCGTCAGTTTCTCCCAACATTAGATAAAGTTTAAATTAAATAGTCTGTCCCAGAAGGACAATGCTGTTAAAATGTGGAAATTCTTTTGCCCAAGAAGCCAGTTCCAGTTAAGAAGTCAGTATCGTAACTCTTTTTTCTTTTCACCTTTAGATTCCACGCTCAATTCTAGTTCTCAATGATAACCTGACGCTAATTTTATAACCACTGTCAAAAAAGTAAAATTTTATTTATTTTATTGGTGTAATACAATAGTCGTTGTATGTCATAATCTATCAGTTAATATTATGTCGCTAGGAAGTCAAAATGTATATCCATTGTTGACGTTCAGTTCGCACTTCACTGCAACGGACGCCATGATGTAATTATGTTGTACTTGGATCACTTTTACCAACATAAGCCTCAAACAGTGACTTGAACGTTAGTCGTCAATTAGTGAATTTTTCAGCGATCGAGATAGAATTTGTTGTAGATAAGATATGACGTTATATGACATTTTTCTCATGGGGTAAAATTGTTAAAAGCTGGCTTTGCCAATAATATTAAATTAACACCTGTCATGATTAACAAATTTTTTGCAAACTGGACACTGCAGTGCATGGTTATTTTTGGCACATTCACATCTATGCATCTATACATGGTTAGGTTCATACAAGCATAAGAACTTGAAAACTTTACTAAAATTACTTTCAAATCATGTCTACATACGTAATTTTCCATATGTAATAACATTTCTTTGATAAACTGTCCTGCAACCATTGTTATTCGTTGTTCTTTGAAAAGAATGTAGTTGTGATGTATCTGCGCCCAGATTCTCCTTGTGCGAGGTCCCACATGATAGCTAGGTTTCCATCAAAACCAATCGCCAGGAAAGTCTAAAATTCCACATTCAGCATTCCCAACCTAACACATAACAATTTCCTGTATATCTTCTTACCAACATTAAGTGACATTGATTAAACTGCTTTAGAGACGTTCATTATAGTAATAATTATAAATTGGTGAAACTTACCACTGCAATTTCACCTAAATTGCACTGTTAATTATTGTTTTTAAATATTTGCAAAAAAAAAACTTACAACTCACTAAAGTTACTGCATTCGTCTGATGCAAGTAACATTAAGGAAGCACACTCCTAACAAAAAATCAATAATTCCAGACTCATTCTAAAGTGTACTGGGGCTCTCAAGTTTAAACGCAATAAAGACGAACTTGTATAGTCCACCTGAAGTTAGTAAACACAGAAAATTTTTAAAGAAGATAATGTTGAAGAAAGTTTTTTGTTTTGCAAATTTGCCGTCATTGAACAGAAACCTTGATTAAGAAAGATTTTTGCAAACTAATTGAAATTCATCTTTCAGGTATGTACATTAAACGATCTTCGCACAAAATAATGTACGATTCACGAGCGGTATATACTTCAAGACTCGGAAATTAAAAATTAGCTCAAAATCATTTACGTAATTTTCAAAGTTTTCATCGAACATGATAAACTTCAACAACCGCTCTTGTTAACACATATAACTAGTTTTAAAACACACACAAAAAAGTAATATAATGCTTCAATACTTACTAAAAACACTGCAGAGGTTCCAAGCACAATATAGTCAAAATCAGAAATATAAGTTTTGAAACCACTATTCAGGAAACTATAAAATGCATGAAAATTAACTCACTATGAATATCAAACGATACTTCTTTCCATTGCCTACTAGCTTTTCTGTCGATATATATTTCATTATTTGCTATGAATAACTTTGTAGTTTTATACCAACAGGATTTGTATTCACATTCTTTCATAGACATTTTGGGCTAAACAACATGTTTTGGTAATATATTCTGTGCGATGATTGTTAAGCAAATGTTGACTTAAATTCTAATCTTCTTGCATTTGTCTTAGAAGAGCCAAATATGAATAAGAAGTTCGTAGCATCTGAAAAAAAGGAAAATTTTCCAGTTATTTTTATTTTCCTTCAAGTATTAATTAAGTGAAAAAATACGTAGGCGTACAGCAAGTTTATAGAGCCGGCAGCTCTTTAATTTAAAAACTAGCTAGTTCCAACAACTATTTAAAGTAAATATGATTTAAAAAACAAAACAAGCCTCTACAAGTAAAGAGTATTTTATTTAATGTTGTACAGCAGCGCCGACTATGCTCGCTACTAGTGACAAGACAGAAACCTTTCAGCGTGATGTCGGGTGAACGTTGTGGCCTCAAAATGGGTCCGTTGTGTCCGATCTATCGGCCTGGAAATGTGTTATTGAGAAACATTAGAATATTTAGACTCCAATATGACGTAGCTCTATGCTATAGATAAAACGATGGACCGCAGAAGCACTAAAAGGAAGGAAGAAAGAAATAAAGAAAAAAGGAGAAACAAGCAAAACAATAAAGACAAAAAGAAAGTAGAAACAAGGAAAGAAAGAAGGAAGAGAAAATAAACGAGAAAAGGAAGGGAATAGCGCGGCTCTCTAGCTACGAAATGATGCTGACGTCAACGCTATGACATGTGATTCAAACGTGATGACATCTAACACAAGACACGGCAACTCGATAACGAGTCAAATGTGGGACTTTTTGCGACGTAGTCAGCTCGCTCAGATTCAACCGACAGCGGTTGTTCCTATCTCGTTTGGTACTGTGTTCCTAACGGTGTATGCAATATATCTCTGTGTCTTTTTACTTGAGAATACTAACAAAGAGCAAGTTGTATTTTTGTGTGACGGTCAATTCTCAAGTTACGTAACTAATGAGATGAAAGACGTAGTTCTACGTCAAAAGAAGGTAGAGAAAGGAAGAAAGTAAAGAAAAATTAGGGTGGAATTAAGGATAGAAGGAAACAAGAACAGTAAAATTAAAGAAAGCTATAAAGTAAGCTTAATAATAGATAAAAAGGAGGAAAATATCAGGAGAAGGAAGAGGGGAAAAAAATAAAGTCAGAGAAAAAGTGTACGCTATAAAATAATATGGAAATTAAGAATTAATGAATGAAAGAATGAAAAATGTTGACATTGCATTAGGAAGCACTCACCGAAGCAAACAGAGGTAAGGAGAGCGTTCCGAATCTGCCTGCAGTGATCCTTACTGGTTTCTGTGCTCGCATGATGATCATCCTGGTGCATTGCTTGTACCGCTCGGACTTGGTGTACCATTCGCTCTCATACACCGCGTTGTATACTGCTTCACTCTGCCGGCAAACAAAAATCTATTATACCTACTAATTTGTTTATTGATTACTAATACACCAAATATATTTCACGAAGTCATTTGTAAGCTCTTATTTTCATGATATGAGGTGCACACCCGTGAGATTAAATTCATTAACCCAGATGACAGGAAAGGATATAGTGGTAAAGGATGTTGGATTTTGAGGTGAACAAAAAATGACGATTATTAAAGATATCTGTCTCAAACTGCCATAAATTTGCTACATGGATATCTCATTTCTACTTTTCCTTGAATGGAGGACATGATAAAGATTTCTATCGCTCATAGCATCTTTAGATTTTAATCTGTGAACCACGCCGAGTCTTAATGTCGCGAATTTCGGATTTAATAGTAAGTATTCGAATATCTAAACCGAACTAACACTAAACGCTTACATATTATGCGTTTATGAACACTTTAAATGTATTCTACTGTATGAAATTGCAATAAAGCGTAGGGGTAAAGTAAAAAATTTGGGAATTTAAATTACACGGAATGCAAGGTCAACTCAAAAAATTGAATCTCTCAACAACCTTGTAAATAATATATTAACATTTGAAGAGTCCACTGCAAGAATGATGGATGTCACTTTCTTGTCGAAAATGAACCAAGACTGTCAATGCATAGCTTAAGACATATAGAATGTACATAGAGAGTTATTATGGCATTAACACTGATAGTCATTGTCCAGTAATGATCGGAAAATCACAGTTAAGCTTTGAGCGCTAAGCATTTCAAACTTTCAATTGCTTCTCCTGCAAAATGTATTCCAAATGACATCCATCATTCTTGCAGTGGACTCTTCATTTATGAGTGACATCATAACATCCAACCTAATATAAACAGCTCTCCTCTCCTCTCCTATGATTCTGTTAGATCGATAAATGTATACTTACCACTCTTGTATCACAAGACTTTATCTTCAGATCTTCTTTTCTGTTTTATCTTTCATTTGTTTTTACCTTTGTTGTTTTCCTTTCTCTTTCTAGCCTTTCGTTTTTCAGTTATTTCTGTTTCACCTTGTAATTAAACGAGAACGAGTTTATCAAACTGAAATTAATTAAATCCAATATTCTGTTACCTGCGTCATAATATTTGTTCCGAAAATTGAGAACAGGGCCACTTGGCAGAGAACGCACATAAGAAAGAACAGCATCTTGACGAAGTTTATGTCGATCGGGATCTATGTAGTAGAGAAAATACAGAATAGATATTAGTATTTTGATATATTATGTAGGCTATAATTATACAGTACAAGAAAGTGAAGACGTTAGTCTTTCAATTCCATTGTCACTTTTTAATCTTATTTTTAAAACAAATTTATTTGCTTGTAGCTCATTGTGAGTGACGAGGGTTTGAGTAGCTTTGAAACACGTCAAGATTAGTACTATAGGTAATGAGAAAGTGAAATTTTATAAACTTAATTGCAGAGATTACTTGAACAAAATTCGCCCATGAAGGGCCAAGACCGACCAGCCGGCTAAAGCATCGGTCAAAGGATACTAAAATATAGGTCTAAACGGAAAATCCGATTTCTAGTGTATGAAATTAGAGCATACGACTTTGAAATAACGTGAATTTCACAACATATTTACCACCAGAGCCTGATATCCAAGAAAACAAAGCCAGAGTGAAGCTGTAACGAACTCCACGAAGAACGCTGTACTCCACACTCTATCCATTCTCTCACAGAATCTGCAAAGAATTAGAGAAACTTGTACAAATTTAGTAAAACATGCACATACATATCTTGACCTCTATCTCCATGTATCTCTACGTTCCCATTGCGCCTTCATTTACATTTTACAAGTCAATTTATCAGTTAGCAGTAACACATACTTGAATTTTACAACATCAATGCATAAAATAACTGTACTATTATCTGGTGTTGCAAGTATATCTAGGTAAACAGGAATCTTGTGCATAAAAACATCTCTAATTCTGACAACATGTTCATCATGGCAAGGGGCCATTCTAGTAGAGCAATGGTCAACTGTTAGGGAAGTCCGTGTAACTTGGACCAGTGTGTAACTTGATCCACTGATGCAATCACTATTTCCAGGATAGTTTGCAAGGTACTTTATACATCGCTTTGAACCTTCTGGTAGGTAACTGTCCATAAATCTCATTATGCAGGGTTGGCTTGACGCGGTCATAACGGTGTCGAACATTCTGTCCCCAAATTCTTCAAATCTTTTCACAATAGTTTGACAGCGTGTTGTGCGAAGACGTTTAGAAATACAAGACTGCCTTATACATACGAAGAAATACCAGTGTTGGAGGTAAGTTGAGTGAAATTTATATCAATGTTTGTAAAGTAGTTTTTACGTAAATAATTTTTAAGTGTTTCTTTTACAATGCGTGCAAATTGAACCATCACAAAGCGTGTAACTTGAGCCAATGCTAAAATGTACCTACCCTTATAATATAACAAATTTAGAAGATAAAATTGTCCATTATGTCTTCACTAGTGTGAATTTCCAAAAGTCAGAGGTCAGTGGATGAAAATTTTGTAAGGACATATAATTAAAATATTATTTATATAATATTATATAAATAATAATGTTATAAAACATTACTTTAGTTTATTTCAATATTTTATTTCTTAAATTCTGTAATAAGACTTCGTTTCATTTGGTGGGTCGACAATTACAGCTTTTTAACAAATTCTGCTTTCGCCATTACTTTACAGATGACTACAAGACAGGCAAGAAAAGCGAAGGGAGTGTAAGGAAGTGGAAAGAAGAAAATCTGCAACTCTCTTTAGTTGCAATATCGGAAGGGGTTGGCGTCAATGAGGCTGCACGAAGATATAATATACCTAGTGCCACACTTAAAAGATACAACAAAAGGAACGACGCTAAAATTAGACAGCCCGGTCACCCACTTGACTTGCCACAAGAGGTGGAAAATGATCTTGTGACACATCTTCTGCAGCTAGAAAAAATGTTCTATGGGTAAATACATTACAGCAAAATGTATATTAGGGCCTACTTTAGACCTACAACTTAATTCAATCAAACTTAATATAGGCCTAATACTTAATCTGCTTATTCTTTAATTTCAGATTGACACGAAGAAGTGTTATGAAATTAGCATACGAGATTGCAGAGAAGAATAAACTGGCCACTTGGTTCAACAGGGAAACGAAGTCTGCCGGCAAAGAATGGTTTTCCGGCTTTATGAAGCGCCATCCCGAACTTAGCGTTAGGCAGCCAGAAGCCACATCACTTGCCAGGGCTTCAGGATTCAACAGCGTTGTCGTCGGCAAGTTCTTTGACACATTGGAACACCTTGTCGACCAACACAAATTAACTGCTGCCAGAATATTCCAACGTGGACGAGACATCCCACAATGTCGTTCAACGCCAAGAGAAGATTTTGGCACAGAGGAGAAAACCTCAGGTTGGAGCCATTTCTTCTTGTGAGCGAGGTCAGAATGTGACAGGAGTGTATGCCATGAGTGCAGTGGCTTCTTTGTACCTCCTATGCTGATTTACGCTAGGAAAAAAATGATGGAGTCTCTCACATTTGGAGCACCTCCTAACACCATCTTCCGCTGTCAGGATAAGGGATGGATGGATTCTGACACATTCTGTGAATGGATTAGACACTTCATTAGAACTGTCAAACCCAGCCCTCAAGAGAATGTACTGTTGATTTTAGATGGTCACAGTAGCCATACGCAATCGCTGAAAGCGATTGAGATCTGCCGTCAGTACGGTGTGATAATGTTATCTCTACCGTCACACTGCACGCACCGTCTCCAACCGCTGGATGTGTCGTTCTTCAAACCTCTGAACACATTCATGTCAGCTGCCATATCAACGAAGATGAGGGAACTTCTAGGACAGCGGCTGAATGTCCAGCACATTGCCTCACTGGTAGGAGTGACATTCCCCAGAGCAGCAAATATGCAGATTGCAATGAATGGCTTTAGGCACACTGGTCTTTGGCCTGTCGACCGAAATGTGTTTTCAGAGGCTGATTTCGCGCCTTTTTGGTGACCGATCGGCCTTTGAATGGTAAGCCATCAGCATCAGCATCTCGGCCAGCAGAAGAAGTGGAAGGAGCAACAACAGCAGCATCAGCAGAGAAAAAGATGGGAGACAATGTGGAGCTACTTTCTGGTCTCACAGAATATGTATCACTGAAGGAAATAAGCCCTTTGCCTTCGTCTTCCAAATCTGGACAGAGAAAATCCGGAACGAGATACAATGCATCTGGCGTGGTGCTGACGGCTACGCCACACAAGAATGCTCTGCAGCAACAATCAGATGGGAAGGCCGCAAAGAAGAGAAAATTATTTGATTTGAAAGTTAAGGTGACATCCAAAACACGCTGTGTTATTTGTGGTGAAAGTGAGAACAAAGACTGGATTCAGTGCAATCGGTGTGGAAAATGGGCCCACGAAGAATGTGCAACAATTACAGATGAACTATTTTATTACTGTTGTATGTGAAATAATTGCTTGACACAAATGTTTGTTTGAATAAACAACATTATAGGAGTTAAATGTGTTTAATATGCCTGGTCCAAGTTACACGATCCTCTGGTTCATATGACACGACCCTGGCTCAAGTTACACGACTTCGAAATTTTGATTAAATTTTATTTTTGAAGTATTAGAATTAAAATTAGTGAAGTCATATTTTATTTAGGATTTATTATGGCAATCTACCATCATAAAAAAATTCAGGGACATGTTTCTCAATATGATAAGTGAGTTACGACCATTCAAACTTAGGTGGTCCAATATACACGGTCTTCCCTAATTGATGCTAGAACTCCTGTTACACACCAAGAGTGCTATTCATAGACATTTTCTCAGCCCGCGCTACGAGCGTGTCTAAGCTAGCTCCTGCTATCGACTGGTTACTTGTATGGGATTCATATCATATCATATCGCTAACACTGGTTTATGAATACGAAAAACGTTAGTTCGCTGATCATCCACCGGAACTCCCGCTAAGAATGTCTATGAATACGGCCCAAAGATTTTAGATACATTAACGGACCAATGGTCAACTGTTAAGTAACGTTAGAACTCCTATTAACCCCAAAGATTTTAGGTGGATTAGCGGAAGAGTTTGAAGATCAGCTATTTTTACTGTCATTATCTCAGAAACCTTTGTTAGTTGTACACTTTGATGTGCTGTATTTCTTTTTGCGTGTCTAATTTCACTCCATCCGAGTCAGAATGATCAACATTGATGATCCCACATAATGTGTTTTCTCGTTGTAATTTGAATTTTCTGTTCTTTCTAAGTTATAGTCACTGGTTCCTATAATAGTCCAGCTACGTAGAGAAGAAGGTGGAAATATGGGCTACTATTTTGCTTTCCTGATAATAATGGAAAATGGTGTGGCATATTGCTTGGAATCTTTATTGACATACAGAGTAATTATTCATATACAATTTTTCCAGTCTTAAAGGCCAATAGTTGCAATAAATATTTGCAAATAATTACTTTTGAAAGCAAGACGAACTGGTCCTCTATAGGTAGTAGGGTCTAAATATGGGCTACCACAAACATTTGAGAATAAAATTGGAAAAAAAAACAAAGAAACATAAGTAGAGAACCTGTGTCACATAAATGATAATATTCTGTAACAAATAACGCAAATCACGATAGTGAAAATACAGGACGTGTTAATGTGCTGGTAATATCCCATATTTGACACATAACGGTAGCCCATATTAGCATCATCGACTCATGAAGGTTTCTAAGATTATGTATGGCAATTGTTGTCCAAAATAAATATTACTCTTATGCCATGTGATACAGCTATTCTTCATCAGAGCAACACATCAAGCGTGATTTCTAAACACGAAATATTTTCTTCAATAAAATTATAACTACACACCTGCAAAAACTTTGAAATTGATGAAAGACACAAAAAGAACACACCACATCTACACCACAAAGGCAACTGGTTTGTCTCTTTGTGCACGTAGACTGATAGACACGAGATGTACTTTTAGAGCTTTTTCGCTAGATAACAACACCATTTATAGTAAAAAACGAGGTAGCCCATATTACCACTCTTAGCCCATATTTCCACCTTCTCCTCTACTATACAAGAAGTTATCCAAGGTGACACTTACTGAATGAGAGTTTGGTGATGTTGGATACACTCGACTAAATAGTGCTCAGCCTCTCTTTGAAATATATGTGAACGAGAAGTGAGAGTGTTCCCCTTGTTCGTAGGTGTGAAAATCTTCAGGCATAAGATGTTCAGGTTCATGTGAGTTGTCTTCGTCTCCCGCACTTCATTCCTTTCAACCTGGTGTGGCATCAAATCTTCATTCTCTAAATTAGCAATAAAAGTAAGACAATAATGATAGCAAAGCAGATATCTGACATATAAATCTTCAAAATGAAAAGAAAATGATAATACTTTAACAGCCGGAGATTAATCGAAAGTTACCCAGCATTTGAAATATTTTATGATAACACTTTTTCATCTCTGAATTAAGTAAATAAAAATAATCTATTCAAATGTTTTGGAGAAGCAAACTTGGATTAAAAATTAATAAATTTCAAAATAAAAGAAAATTCGCTCCGGCGCAGGGGGATTAATGATAACCCGGGTCTTTGGTTTTATGATAGCACTGACCATCTCTGAATTCAATTAAAAATAGCACCGGATTCGAATCTTCCTCCTTCAGTGTTTCCCTTTGTGGTGCTGTGGCAAAAATTCGGCGTAGCTCAGTGGAAAGCGCTTGAAAATCGTAATTAACGAATAGTGGCCCGGCTTGTTTAAGATGCGCTGGAGCAAGTTTTCTCCTCAAATATTAATTAAACATTATACAGAGAATTATTCAAAATTTGAATTGATAATATTAATAAATCCATAATATTGGATTAAAAAGCAAAACTTTTAATTCGAAATGACAAAAATGACAGAGGCTACTAAAAGAAATCATGAAAATCTTAATTAACAAAATCGTGGATTGTACAGTTGTTTATGATCAGGCATGATGAAAAGTAAAATCTTTTTAAATAAATAATGAAATATAGTACAGAGAATGATATACAAAATTTGAATTGATAATATTTATCATTTATAGTGGATGTCAGAAATGACTTGGATTGATTATAAATTGAAGCAAAACTTTTCATTAACAAATCGCCAATAAATTGTTGTAGTTAATGAAAAATGTATGTATATTTTACCAATAGCTATAAGCCATGGAAAATATTGGGAATGATTCAGCAAAATTATAAGGAAAATACACCATGCAATCGAAAATTATTCATCTCATTATGAAAAGAACAAATAAAGTTTTTTATTTGTAAGGATTCGAAAAAAGTTTACTACCAGTCTAGTTTTCATTCAAGTTTGAAATCAGAAATTATTATATCCACTACTGTACGTCGTTTTCTGCTAAATTGATTCGTAGTTACGCGTACGAATTAAATCCGTTAAATAGTTCACTAAATTTCACTGTCGTTGACTAGAATGATCACATCTTTTCTTTGAACAACGCAGCAACCAAAATAGTTATTTTTAATATATCATTCAAACTTACAATGTAATCTTCTCCACACAAACTTAAAATATTTCTTCTTAATGCATCACTGTTGAAATTAATTATATTATTTTCAGAACAATTCCGCGGCCGTTTTTTCGTAGGACTTTTCATTCAATTTGCCTGTTTGTTTCTCCTTAAGAATTATATTTTCACTAATTCCAATCGCTTTAATAGTTCTTTAATACACTTACAGATGGATATCGTATCTTTACCGCATCTCGCCTTGTCATATTCTTTCTGAAAATACTCGTGAACCCGGCATGTAAGCTCTTTATTTTCGAAAAGAATATGATTCCCTCTTCCACCAATTAAATAAGACTCTATAATAATAAAGCATAAGGTAAAACTTATAATTAAGATTGCCATTGTTCACAAGACCACGTTTAACATCAAACTGTTTGAAATAGCAAACTGGTTATGACTGTAGCATCTATATGGAATAGGAACTACAGAAACACCGGCGACTTTATTTCAACCCTTAATATACCTGCATCAGAAAGAGTGTGTGTATGTGTGTGTGTGTATGTGCAGTGGCGGCTCGTGAACTTGTGGATTGGGAGAGCTGCAGTAGATTGTGGTACATACAAATTTCACTTCTTGATACCATTACTAATAAGTATAGGACAAAAATAAATGCACTACATATCGAAAAACCAAAACTTCCTGACTTAGTTGGGAGATGTCTGTGGCATCATTTGCTAATCGCTAAAAAAAAACTAAAACCATCGATTTCAGTCTGAATTTCAGATCGGCAGACACTCAACTTGCAATCTACCAGTGCATTCTGAATTGTCTTAGAATTACCTTTCAACAGTGGCATGTTCCAAATGATTTTTCAGAGACTTATTTAGATTACTCGCGAACTGTAGCAACCCACGAAATACACCAGGGTTCTTCGAATCGTTTTATCATCATGTCCCCTAAGGGGAAGTTCATATTGGCAACAAAATTTGATAATTACAATCAATATTTTTTTTTAAATAATTTCACGATTTTTTCTCACTTCTTGATTATGTTTGATAATGTTTGTTCTGTTCGTTTCACTTAATTGCACTGCAATATTAGTTTTGCCTAACATAGCCAATGAAACAACATTTTCAGGTGAGACTGCGAAGATTCGTGCATTTTGCTTTTTAGGGGCAAATGTCCTAAATGTGTCACACCACTCCTAGTCCATGCAGCATCACCACCGAAGAGGAGGCAAGAAAAAAACAAAATACAGATTTTTTTGTTCACATCCACGTAACCACAAATGCTTAGCGTAAATTTCATTGTTATACTTCCTTACATATATGCACTATTTCGGCTGGATGAAGCTTGAGTAAGATTTAAGTCGGGTAACGGACGACCCTGTAATTTCACTTCATTACATCAATCTTCTCCGCAAGGGAAAGTTAGAAAAATAAAATTAATATTCTGTAATTCACACACACTCATGCTTGCAAATTTGCACTGGTTAAGTTACGGTACCAAGACGTCACACCAAAGCAACACTCAGATATACTGATGGTCAACAATTTTCTAAAATTGGAAAAGAAGTCTCTTTCGTATTTTACGTGCTATATCAAGAGGATTCTACTCGTGCAATCATTTTGAGTTAAGGCAAATATTAGGTTTTGCTGGTAATAATAAGACAAAAGAGAATATTAATTTCGTTATATTAACTCGATAAGATTCTACAACAATAAGTATGTGAAAAGAAAATAAAAATTTTGTCATTAAGTTTCAAGGGAATAGAGAATCCATTTGATCGCAGCATTACAATAGCGGTGTGGGAGGGGAGGAAAGACCCTTGTGGCCTGGCTCTGCAAGCCACTGCAGCGAGATACGGGTTTTAAACAGCGGCAGTTTCCCTCTGCTTCCCTTCACCTCTCTACCCCCTGACACTGCAAGAGATACTCACTATGAGCTGTCCCAGGACGACTTTGAATGCAGTGTCGGTTCCAATACAGTCGACGCGCAGAAAGATTATGCATAAGATAATAGTAAATATTCCCGGCCAGATGAAATATAAAGCAATTTACCAATAAATGCTGTAACAATTCTTCTACAAATTAAAATAAATATTATTTTTATTTTCCTGTCAAAGCAGGGAGTGCTGCAGTTCCGCAGCCCTTAAGGACGAGCCGCCCCTGTGTATGTGTATCTAATGCCTACCCGCTTCACTTGCGTGATTCGGGTTCCGCATACTGCGGATAGATGGCAGAACTGTGACCCATTTTCAAGTTGCATACCATTTCGGCGGGCCACGTTATGCACGATGTGTATTTGTAAAGAGTTACGTCGTGTACTGGGGTGAGTGTATGTGTAAGAGTTCGTGTAAGTGTAGTGTAGGGAATGGATGAGATTGATTATGAAGGTGGCGAAGGGAGAAAGGAAACAGTAACGTGCAGATTTTCCAGGAAAAAGGTCAAGTAGCCTCTAAGGCTATTGAGGTCAACCCTCTCTATTCGTGAAAATCAGTCTTCGCATATCAGTTTCATGTATAAGTTAGAATTCAGCCTCTGTCTATTCATCCTCTTTCACATCAGTTTTTATGGAAACACGAACGGTTAATCAGATTGATATATTGAAAGAACTGTATGTATATAAATTGTCATTTATATAAAGTTGGATTGAAGGTTAAATAAATTAATATGTATCATGTTTAGTTAATATTCATTATAGCCCATGTAAGCTTGTTAATGTGCATGAAAATGATTTTTATATTTAAATATATTATATGTTTGTCATTGTTTCATTATGTATTTCACTTCTGGTAGTGTGGAAGAGACCTCATGGCCTTAACTCTACCAGAATAAATAAATAAATAATTGGTACTATAATCAGATTGAGATATTGAAAGAACTAGTGTATTATATATAGGACTGAAGGTTCAAGATATATTTTGTAAGTTACCTGTTGTGTCATGAAGATAAGATCTCTTGGGAATCCGTAATAATTTGTATATCTTACGTTCCAATGATAAAATATCGATGTCTTCTTCTTCACCGTTTGCAAGTTTTCTTCGAATTCTGTGTATCACATTCTCTTCTATGCTCTTCAAAGCGTAACAGAGCAGCTCGAATTGGCCGGAGATGTAGATTAACAGAGTCACAATCAGTATGTCTATACTTATTATACAGATCCCTAAAATGTGTAAGGTGATCAAAAGATAAGAGAATGTAAATTGAAATGCTGGCGTAGGGGAATGATCGTAAGGAAGCCAAATACTGACTTGAAGATTTCTCACAGAATCAGATGTTATGTTATTAAATGTGTTTGTAGACTGCTCTAAAGATGCAAGATACGTTACAAGTGGAACTATTTCAGCATATAATACAAAACAAGAATTAAAGAGGCATATGTAAAGTATACTAATAATTTTTGCAAGTTTCAATGTCGATATAATGATGGATTTGTTTTCTGTAGTGAAGTGCTTTCTATGTATGAAGAAATTCTCTTGAACTGAAGATACGAGACTTTGGACAGCTTTTGTTTCCACGACAACAGTATAATACTTGGGGATGAAAACTATCATCGCAATTGTAACTATGATGCCTTCTATTATCTCATCAAACTTATCTCTATCTACAATGACCCTCATTGTATTAGCAATGTAATAGGATATTATACAGAAATGAACAAATACTTTATAGAGTTTATATGAATTAATTTTTATGACAGATGAACTGTTTATATTCCAGAAACCTGCTAATGTGAGCATTATCACCACGAGATTCATACATTCTCTAGCTTTTACGGTTGTGTCTTTAGACATTTTAAAAATTGCTTACACAACTATCACTTGGTTGCCTAATAATAGACTGTCTTTCTTGGTTAAAGGCGTAAGAATATTCTAAAAAAAGATTGTTAAAATGCAGACGCTGAGATGTTTTACTTTCTATAATTCGTGGCGTGAGTGTGGAAGTTTGTCACTTGGAAGTAATTATTAATGTAGTCAATAAGTGTTACATAATTCAGATAAACTGTCATTATCTCACAATAGATGCAAAGCACTCCTTTGAAAAGACGGGAAACGTATTTCTTTAATTTCATGATGGTCTGCAATTTATATAATGTATTTAGTAATCAGCAATCCTTTATCTATACTAATAATAAATCTGTGGCCGAAATTTTTCTGGTAATTTTCGATTTTCCAAAAATAATTGGTCCTAACATATAATTAACCATCCTGAAACCGAAAATCGCTTTTTTGAAATTTTTGTTTATATGTCTGTCTGTCTGTCAGTCTGTATGTTTGTTACCTTTTCACGCGATAATGGCTGAACGGATTTCGATGAAAATTGGAATTTAAATTAAGTTCGTTGTAACTTAGATTTTAGTGCTATATGGCATTCAAAATACATTATTTAAAAGGGGGCCTGAATTAAATAAATCGAAATATCTCGCTTATTATTGATTTTTGTGAAAAATGTTACATAACAAACGTTTCTTTAAAAATGATTTGCGATAAGGTTTATTCTTTACAACATTTTGAAAGGACTGATATTTAATGAGATAAATGAGTTTTAAAATTAAAATAACTGCCATCTAAGGTGTATTGAAATAAAAAACAAATGACTCGTCTATAAGGGGCCTTGGACACAACAATCGAAAGCTATGAAACATAGCCTACAGACAATGTTTCTGTGTTTGTATGAAGTAATATCGGAAAGGCTAATTTTAACCTATTTTTCTAATTAATTATTATTTCATAATTGGAAAGTGTAGTTTCTCTGGATGGACATAATGCTATAATGTTATTACAGTAACTTGTGAGTGAATTGAGGACAGGTAAGATTAAAATAAGCTTCTTATGCACAGAAAACTTGATAGGTTATTCTGTATATTCATTTCCTGTATTTCTTAAAATAATGTTTATGAACATATTCATTTTTATCTCAGAGAATTAACGAACAACGAGAGTGTATTGATTTAGTATGCAGTAATAGTACGTTAGCTTAGCAATCCATTATTTTATAATTCAAATTTTAACAATGCTCAATTGAATCGTGTTAAAATACATAAAATATATATGCAATAAATGCAATGCAAAAAGATTGGGTAATGAGCCAACAGATTATATTTGCGCTGTTGTAAAAGCTGTTCCTCCTGAGATTCAAGAGCTCCCACAACAAATTAAAACTTTCTAATTCGAGTACATTGTTATCAACACACTTTTTACATAATATAATATAATATAATATAATATAATATAATATAATATAATATAATATAATATAATATAATATAATATAATGTAATATAATATAATATAATATAATATAATATAATATAATATAATATATAATATAATATAATATAGTATAATATTATATTATATAAACATAATGATAAATCAGTAGCCAAAATTTTTGTTAATTTTCGCTTTTCCAAAAATAATTGGTAATAACAATTAATAACATGTTAAAGGAATTGTCATTGCACCAAATGAGTAGTCTCTGGATCAAAATGATCGCATTTTAATATTTTAAATACAATTTAAATTAAGTAACATATTAAACGATTTATCCTTCTATCAAACACGAATGTTCCTGGATCAAATGTCTTATTTTAATTATGTAATTACTTTATATTTATTTCGATAACGGGTGCAACGGAGCGCACGGGGACGGCTAGTAGAGAAATATTGTCGTAGGCTACATGTGAATTATAATAATGATGATGAATGTTATATTTTTACCTACAAAATTTCCAAGTAATTCCTAGGAACGTTGTGGATAAAAAAAAAAAGCAAACCGTGATGGGAGAAAGAAAGAGAGGTGATAATAAATTTTCTTTGTATATAATTTACATGATTAAATGTACAAATCCAGTAAAAGAATTGGCTCTTTGAATTTTCTAAATTTCAGAGTCCACGCATTGCGCATACTCAGTGCTCCAAAGCACTGGTACATGCGAGATCGCTTTGGAAGTTATTAAAATTCATTTTAGTTTCAGTGTTCTTTTTAATTTGTTATTTAACGAGGCTGTATCAAATACTGGATTATTTAGCGTCGATAGGATTGGCGATAACGAGATGGTATTTGACAAGATGAGACCGAGGATTCGCATAGATTACCTGAAATTTGCCTTACGATTGGGGAATAGTTCGGATAAAACCTCAACCAGGTAATCGAATCCGCGCTCGAATGCTACTCCGAATTGGCAGACAAGCGCCTTAGGCGACTGAGCTACACAGGTGGCTCCTTCCATTGTTTTTACTCGAAAGACATTTAAAATGATGCGATGAAAATTGATCTATTCTTAAGGCGATTAGCTACTAAAATTTCTAAAATCCACAATTTTTGGATAGAGAGTTGAAATTTTTACTGATTATGCCTCTCGGATTTTCTCTTGGTATACTTACGACATAAGGTGAGCCCAGAAGTAAAAATCAAGGGGTGTGAGATCTGAGAAGCAGGTTGGACACATTGAGCACATTATGTGACATTTTTATTTTGAACTTACATTTTCTATTTATGGAGACTTTTGGGACACCCTGTAGTACAAACTATTTGCTGATTACAAATGTCAAGAAATTGTTTAAAATTAAACATTTTTTTCACGGTCACAAAATATCCCCCCCCCCGTTGGTGTATGTTGTTGAAATAACTTGGTATTGCTAGGGTTAATAGTACTGTAGATGGATATTTATAAACCGCACAGTAAAATAAAGTGATGATAAACGAAATTAACATGCATAATTAATTTTAAAAAAAACTTCCCTCGACAGTATCCGAAGCGGCTTGGATTAGATCGCTGTACCCAACAGATGGCTCTATGCAAAATTTGTCTGCTGTAAGTCACTCTAGTTTGATTTCGACAATGAATATATTTCGCAGTACGTCCTTAGACAGAATTTTCAGTACGCTCTGTGAGCACCGATAGTTTGTACACCCTTTTAAGTAGCATTGTCTCTAGGCACTTGGTCGGTAATTGATTTCTTGTAAATAGTTTCCTTAATCTATCACAAAATATTTCAATATCCGATAATTTCATCACTATACGATTTTGTTATTCTAGGTTTAATTTGTAATTCAGTAAATATAAAATATTCTTCGTTTTTCTAAGATAAATTATCTAACTTTCATTAGTCAGGTAATCATTTCGTACTTTTATTTTTATTGTAATTGTAATTGTAAATTTAATATTGTAATTTTATTTGTAATTGTAACTCTAAATCTAATACTAATTGTAATTTTAATCTTCATATTTTGAAACATCTGGTAGAAGAGAAGGCCTGACGGCCTTATCTCTACCAGGTTTAATAAATAAATACTAAATAAATTGTCTCGAAAGTGGTGCTATAGTCACTCTAAGTTCAGATCTCCTGAGTCTCAGAAGTTCAGAATCTTTTCTTCGAAGATGATGCCAAATTCCCAGACAACCTCTTTAAGGCATTTGTTCCAGGTTGTTTTCTCCTTTGTGTCCAACTGTCTTCTAGGTTACGCCAGATACAGGTTTCGGATAATAAAATATATTTCTTCATTCTTGAGTACACTCTTTTAACATGTATATAATCACTGATGAACGTTATTGAACAAGTAATAACTACTTCACTGCATTAATATTGTAATTTTTGTGCTAAATTACCTGGTTGATTAGTTTCGACGTGGTTTGCGTCATCATCTGAATCCTAGTGATCCTCTTTTAATTCAACGCTGTGGAGTAACGGTTAGCATGCCTGATCGTGAAACGAGCAAACCCGGGTTCAAATCACGGTTGGGATAAGTTAACTGGGAGGTTTTTTCCGGGGTTTTCCCTGAACCCATTAAGAGGAAATGCTGGGTAACTTTCGGCACTGGACCCTGGACTCATTTCGTTGACATTATCACCCTCATCTCATTGAGACGCTAGATAACCTTAGCAGTTGATGAAGCGTCTCGTAAAATAATCAATAATATTAAAAATAATGACTCTTATTTAGATATTCGATCTGTTTTCTCAGTGGTCGCATGCATAGAAACCATAAGTTACCCTTACAAGTTAGCTCTTGCATTTCAAAGTATCGGCAGAAGTTTAATATAGTCCAAGATGACTTTATTTTATAGCCCTCTTGGTGTAGTCCCAGTTTAATTTAATGAAGACATAATCAGAATACTGCGTGTTGAAACATTAACTCAAATTTAGCATAGCGTTAGATTTAAAATAAGTTATATTTCGTACGTTACCTGTTGTATCATGGAGATAAGGACTCTTGCCAGTCTGTAACCGGTATATCTCACGCTGCAGTGGTAAAATATCGACGTCTTCTGCTTCACGACTTGAACCCTTTCTTCGAATTCTGCTCATCACATTCTCTTCCATGCTCCTCAAAGCATAACAGAGTAACTCAAATTGGCCGGTGATACAGATGAACAGATTCAGAATCAGTATGTCGACACTTGTTATACAGATTCCTGTAATGTGCATGTTGATCACAAGAAAGAAGAATGTCAACTCAAATATTGGCGTAGGGGAATAATCGTAAGGAAGCCAGAGATTGACTTGGAGTTCTCTTATAAAATCAGAATTTGCCGTTACGTTAACAAATATGTCTTCAGAACGCTTGAAAGAACTGAGATATGTTACTAGCGGAACTACATCTGTAAGAAATACACTACACATGTTAAATAGGCATATGTAAAGTATACTAATAATTTTTGCTAGTTTCAATGTCGACATGATAATGGATTTATTTTCTGTAGTTAAGTGTTCTCCGTGGATGAAGAAATTCTCTGGAAGTGAACTTACGAGACTTTGGATAGTTTTTGTTTCCGTTACAACTGAATAATACTTCGGGATGTAAACTATGAACGCAATTGTAACTATAATGCATTCTAATACGTCTTCAAACTTATCACGATCGACAACAACCCTCATTGCTGCACTAATCATGTGGGATATTAAACAGAAATGAACGAATATTTTATACAGTTTGTATGCATTAGTTTTCATGGTAGACGAACTATTAATATCCCAGAAACCTGCCATTGTAAGAATAACTACCACAAGATTGATACATTTTCTAGATTTTGCGCTTATGTCTTTGGACATTTTTGAATTTGCTTACGCGCCTACTACTTAATTGCCTAATGATATAATGCCTTTCTTCGTTAGAGCTGTAAGTTTCTGTTTGAAGAGATGAGTTTATCACAATATCGGCGCTGAAATGACTTGCGTATTTAATATAACTCTTGGCGTGACTGTGGAAGGTTGTCACTTGAGAGTTAATGTTAATCAAGTTGGAGAGTGTTACATTATTGAATATAAGGCAGTTTAAAGAAACGTTCTGCATACTTATTACTTTATTCACCTGAGAGTTTAAGAGTTCGTGGAGCAATAAGTTGGCATCTCCGACGATTGGTTCTCTCTCTCTCAAAATACTGATGTTGGACTACTCTAACATCTGTATGATTTTGACCATGTTAATCTGAAACATCAGGTATTGTAAGCAAGAGCCCATACATAACTTGTAGGGAAATATTGATGTCCAAGTACATTATAGTCGTGATAAATATTATATTTTCCTTTTCAAATTTTCATGTAGTTCCTAGAAGTTGTCTGGAAATAGAGTTAACTACGATAGGTAAAAATAAAGAAATAGAAGAATCAAGTAAGGAAAAAAATAATTTTATTTTCATTAATATAGTTACATAATTAAATATACTTATGTAAACGTCCGAACCGTAAAATATCGTCGCGATAGATCCCGTAGCTCTTACGAAGCTGCAGGGTGGTCTTATTAAATCTCTACATTTTGTAATTACTAATTAATAGCTTTTAAATCTATCGCAATAGTCACAGTAATAGACAGGGTTTTTCAAAAGTAACCCAAAATTGCAATTAAAATTGAATGAATGGGTTTTCGAGAAAAATTTGAAATACGTCAAACCTTGTATAGGACCTACACAGGGTGGTACACGAAATGTCATACCATTTAATTATCACATAAAAATTTTAATATTGTTGGTTCGATGATTCAAACTGCGCTAGTGAATGTCAAAATTTATGGAAAATCCGATAGGTAGCATCACAGTTTGGATGTAACCATAGCTACGAGCACAAACATCAATTTGTGAAATGGCGGACAACGGGCGATTGACTGTTGAACACAAGGTGAAAGTTATTCTGTGTTGTGAGTAAACAAAACGTTCGATTATGGGCTAGGGAACCTCCTCGCATGCTGCATGAAAAAGAAATGTTTGGGGCAAAATATTCTGTATGGGTCGCAATTTCGATTCACGGAATCATCGGTCCAATTTTCTTCGATGAAACTGTCAACCAAGTTCGATACAAAACCATGCTGGAAAGCAGTTTTATCCCCCATCTCATGGCAAAAGGTCTTCCTATGGAAACTCAGTGGTTCATGCAGGATGGAGCCCATCCACACACTGCAAACACCGTTCTGGATTACCTGCAAGAGATGTTTGATCTTCGTGTGATGTCACATCGACATGGATGCGGCAAAATGTGGCCGCCTCATAGGCCGGACATTAATCCGTGCAATTTCTTTTTATGGTGATTCCTAAAAGAGAAAGTGTACCAAAGGAGGCTAGAAAATGTGGTGCAGCTCAGAGTGGAGTTGTACCGTGCGCTATCTGAAGACTTGTGTCGAAAAGTAGTGACGAATGTAAGGGTTCGTTTGCAAGGGGTTGTGAGGCAAAACGGCGGTCATATGGAACATGTTCTGCATTAGAGATAAAATTCCAAATCCTAAGTATTATTTCTGTATAATTTTGTAAAGTTTTAATACAAATCAATAGGTGTTACGTGTAAAATAAATTGTATGACATTTCGTGTGCCACCCTGTATATAAAGGAATATTTTTATGCAACATAACTGTTATGGAACACAGATACACATCATATACAGCGTGGCTCGCCGAAGTGATGTACAACTAGAAAATTGAAACAAATTAATATTTACTGAACGAAAGAAACTAACAAAAAGAAATTGAAACCTATCTAATCAAACAAAAATTTAAATTAAAGAATGTTACACTCATCTTAATAAATCAAAACGAAAGTAGAAGATACTGAAAATGACCTAAAAACATAATTCTCGTATAGACCTATAGGTACGTCAAGAAAAGGAGGACGTTCATAATTTGAATGTATGTGAACTTTGTTTTAGCATCACTGATATATATTTATTTGTATACATACTGTATATACAAACTTTTATCATTACTTTTTTTTTTTTTTTTTAATTTTCGAAGTCAGAATTCTAAACTAAACAACGTCAGAGGCCTAAACAGGTAGGCCTTCTGTTTTACACCTACAACAATAATAATAATAGGCCTAATAATAATAATAATAATAATAATAATAATAATAGTAATAGTAATAATAATAATAATAATAATAATAATAATAATAATAATAATAATAATAATAATAATAAGCTTAATAACTCATTTTAGTCACCGTTAAGTATATAACAATGCAATAAATAGGTTTCTTTAAAGATAATGGCCAAACATAGCATTACAGTCTTAAAAAAATCATCAGTAGTATAACAATTATTCTGTTTTAAAATATCCTTCACAACACGTCTAAAATTATTCATGTTAGTACAATTTTTAATTCTTCAGGCAATTTTTTGTAAAGTTTCACGTCTAAGGAAATAGTATGAGTTTTTAAAATTTTCGATAAGTGACATGAAGAAATTACCAAGTTTCATGAACCTCTGAAGTCTTAATATAAGCACATAAAACTGTTCTAGGGCTATATTCTGCCAGGTATATACATCTGTCATTCTTTTAGTGACAGTTTATTAATGTCGCAATATTTATAATCCGTATTACGAAATGCCGTACTTCTAAATATCACATCCCATAACCACTTGTACATTCCATCTAGCATAGCACAAAGTGAAGGGAAAAGAGTAAGTTAAAATGTTTTCATACTTTGTTATTAAAATCTTTAAAATGTGAAATAATAGATACACGCTTATCCCGTTTTTCAATAAAGATTCCCCTTTCCCTCTAGGAATCTGAATTTCCCTCTTTTCTGAAGATTTCCCTCCATCTGACAGCGCTGGTGCTTATTTCCACTCTTACGTTTCTTGAACAGACTATACAACACTGTGTGTTTTATTGTTATTGTTTACTTTAAACTCTCCGAATCCATGCGTCTCGAAGCAGTATCCCTGAAACCATGCGTTTATGTAGGTACATACGTTCCCGCTTTTTGTCAGCTTGAAGGTTTCTTCACTATTCTTTTAACTGTTAATATACGAGTATTTATTAATAAGAGTAATGAAGAGTTCATTTAACCCTTCAGTACTCGCGTGGGGGCACCTGTCAACCAGCGTGTTTGTTTTCATTGTTGTATTTCCTAGAAAGGATTTACAACCGTGAGGCTTTAGATACCTTCAAAACCAAGGTCGCATAATGATATTATTTAGTTTCAATCTTGAAGTTGCTCGTATAACTTGTGTAGCTAAGGTTTTATTCTTCTGGGTGACAATTGTCAACCACGCGACTTATTACGTTACGGTTTTTGCAAAGTTTCGGTAAGTATTCATTATTACTTAGTGAGTTATATACTATATCTTTAGCGATAATTTATTCTATTGAACTTCGAAGGATTGTAGATCTACGTTTATCAAATTCCTTCAGAGATTAGAAGGCGTTCTCAAGTATTACTTGGAATTCAAAAATTCGCTAAGCCAGCTCCAGAACAAAGGAATGGATCCAGGGGTCGTGCTTACTAATTTGGTAGGTCTCGAGACAAAACGACTAGAATGGTATGTGAAATGTTAAAAATGGACATGTGCCGATCATTTGGGAGATATCTGTGTAAATTGCATGTAAATAATTACGTGTTTTAAAAACATGTCTGCAGAAAACTTGGAGGATAATCCAAGGAAAACAGACAATAGGACACAAGCTATTCAGTTATTACTGTATGGAATGAGTTTCACAACAAAGCATGGATTATAACGTGTCTCCAATGTTAATTAAATGTAGAATATATTTGAAATCTATACTAATAATAAATCTGTAGCCGAAATTTTTCTGGTAATTTTCGCTTTTCCAAAAATAATTGGTCCTAACATGTATAATTAACTATCCTGAAACCGAAAATCGCTTTTTTGAACTTTTTGTTTGTATGTCTGTCTGTCTGTCTGTCTGTCTGTCCGTCTGGATGTTTGTTACCTTTTCACGCGATAATGGCTGAACCGATTTATATGAAAATTGGAATATAAATTAAGTTCGTTGTAACTTAGATTTTAGGCTATATGGCATTCAAAATACGTTATATAAAAGGGGGGTTATAAGGAAGCTTGAATTAAATAAATCGAAATATCTCCCTTATTATTGATTTTCGTGAAAAATGTTACATAACAAAAGTTTCTTTAAAAATGATTTCCGATAAGTTTTATCCTAAGAAAAATTTTGATAGGACTGATATTTAATGAGATAAATGAGTTTTAAAATTAAAATAACGATACCACCTATTGGCCTGTAATGAAATGGAAACAAATGACTTCATCTATAAGGGCCTTGGACAACAGCAATCGAAAGCTATTACACATAGCCTACAGAGAATTTTTCTGTCTTTGTATGAAGTAATATCGAAAGCTAATTATATACAAGACTTTTAAAATAACAATACAATACATTTTCACCGCCACCTCAGATTATAGCGTTGTTGTTCCTGCAATAACTCCTATGTGCAAAATATAAAATTTTTGAGTAGGAAGAAAAAACACATTTATTCATTCCATGGCAATGGTACATACGAGATCGTGAATTCTTACATTTTCGAAAGAATGAAAGATAATTATATATCACTATAATATAATTATGCTATATCACTATTTAAGTTATTTGAAGGGTTCAGCTGAACCCAAGCGCCATTTACTGAAGACGTACAAAACAAGGGTTAAAATTAAGTTATTACCATAATTCAATGGAAACATTTAGCAAGTAATATAAAATATACACATCAAAACTAAATGATATGTCAATCTTCATTAAACTATGATTGCATGTAATAACAATTAAGAAACATGTTAAAGGAATTGTCATTGCACCAAATGAATGGTCTCTGGATCAAAATGATCGCATTTTAATTTTTTAAAATATAATTTAAATTGAGTAACATATTAAACGATTTATCCTTCTATCAAACACTAATATTCCCTGGTTCAAATGTCCTATTTTAATTATGTATTTACTTTATATTTATTTGTAATGGGTGCAGCGGAGCGCACGGGTACGGCTAGTTTACACATAAATATTTATCTAAAAAACTATTTTTATATTTACTTATAAATAAACTGTATATACTCCGTAATACGATATTTATGTAATCATTCGAATTGAAAAACAAAATGTTCAAATTCAGTCTCTAAAGCAAGAATATAACTTGTGTGACAGCTGTACCCCACGCGACTGAATACGTTACAAAAACTACGCGAATGCTGAAAGGGTTAAAACCCTGTAATATATTTTATAACTGAATAATGAGATTCCACTGCAAGATTTTGTATAAAAGAAATTATTATTCTTCAAGTAACTTACTAACTATGCCTATTTAAACCTTAGAATTACACGTTCTGGATAAAGCGGCGCTGCAGTCATTATTGTTTTATATTCTTCTGTTTTAATAATTGAAGATTCGTGCTTGCCATGACACTTAATAGTGTTAAGTGCTGTTTAGCTGGAACATAAATTTTTAATCGCTCTTATACGGTATTATGAAAGAAGTCCAAAAACTTAATTGTGTATGCATGCAGAAGAGTAATGGAAGGGAAAACAATTGAAGTCACGAAATCGTGAAAAAAAGACTGTATATTGTTATGTCTAACGTTATGTTTGTACGACAAAGAATTAAAATTTTCCTATGGCTTCATGTATCTTAATTATTCAACGTTCAGTTCACTAATTATTTAACGTATATACGTGTAAAGTTTCTGAGTTTTAGAGGACACGAAAATAATGCTGCTCTTTGTGAATACGTAATCAACGAATAAATTTAAAAGGCCTTCGCAGTGTATACGTAAAATCTAACAAATAAAACAGGAGTCAGAAAATGAAGTTTAAATAATTTATTGCGAGATATTACGACACATTACGATGAAGTTTCTAGGTTCTGCAACCATGTATAAAACCAACTTAAATTTTTTTCACTGGTGTTTTTATACAGAATGGCTCAGGTGATCTTATGTTTTGTATATTAGAGAGAGCTCTGTTTTATAGCTTATCCTGAAATTCATGTCCCTTTTCTTGTCATCTAAAACTGAAGCGCTGAGATTAAAAACGGGACTTGTCATCTCATAAATTTTAGTATATCTGAGTTAAGAGTGCTCCCATATTATATATCGTTTAATGTGTAAGTTGACAGCTTTATATGCTTCAACATAGACCTATAGCCTTAAATGAAGCTAGATGTACGATACAAACAAATTACATTTAATCTTTGAATGCCATTAAGCACATCACTTAGAATTTGTGAAATAAAAGTTTGTTCTATCGCTGCGATAAATCAAACTAAACTACGAGAACTATTTACAAGAAGATGTTGCAATATTTATTTTAGAGTCTGTAGTAGTAAATAGCGTTAAGGTGTTAAAAATTGGAAAAGATATAGCACTTCAATTGAGGACCGTTTTTGCAAAACTTGCTAACTGCAAGATTTTCAAAATTGAGATTTTGATGGATTCGTTAACATAAGGCAGGCCTCTACATGGTGTTCAAAGCGTCTTAATAAAATTGTGTTATTTCTGTTCATTGTAGTGTGTCAAAGTGTGATCGTTTTTTCAAAACTTGCTTTCTGCTGTAATTGAGAGTTACAGCAAAACTTGCTTACTATAGTGTTTTGTCTCTCCTGTAAAATTTAGTTTTTTTTTCAGTTAGCAAATTTTGCAAAAACGATCCTCAAATTATAATAAACTGAGTTCTTAGTATAAGACGTGTAGATCTCTACTCTTCTTGGAGTTGCTTCAGAAGAGCCAAATAGGAATATGACGTCTTCATCATCTGAAAAAATTGAGTGAAAAATTTTAGGGACCATACTATGCATTGGTAGCTTAGAAAGAGTCGAAGGTATCTTTTGGTCTGCCAGAAACCCTGCTTAAATTCAAACTTGAACGAATTAATTTTCAAAAAACCACTGTATCCCTTTCCATTGGGGAAATAAGGCGAAGAAAAAGCAATGTACAGCCAGCGCCAGCATTTTGGCGGCTGCTCTTGAGTACAAACCCGGTCAGCGAGCATTTGTTGCTAGTGCAGCTGAAATGGTACCACCCAAAGGCACGTCACGTCAGCAATCTGCCAATCACAGTTGTCAGTCTTATTGTCTAACTCGCACTTTGCGTTTCTGGCGTGTGTCCTTGAGTACAGTGTCCAGTCAGTGACATCTGTTGCCAGTTCGGCTGAGAGTCACCTCAGCAATCTGCCAATCACAATTGTCGGCTTTCTCATCCACAAACTGAGGCAAAGGTAAGATACTCATAACGTTCCCACTAATTATTTCGTGCGCCAAAAACGGTGGCTTTCTTATAAGTGAATAAGGAGAGAAACTTTTAAAGATCCACTTTATATTTTAAGAAGAGCTCTTTTCCTTCTTTCTCTCCAATCTCTTTCCTTGCCGCAAACATTTTAAAAGCGTAACAGGTCCCTATGATTAAAGATAAATTAATCAGGGAAGAGATCTTTTGCCCGATTTATTGGTATTGGGAAATGTGACATGTCAAAATACAAATAAATTATTTTTACCAACATGACATTGATCGCGAGAAGAATTGTGCAGTTTTTAAAATGCATTAAATGTATCCGAATAGACAATGCAGCATATTTATTGCAACCCATTTATATTTTATCTTTTGCGGCATGGTAAAAGACTCGTTTGTTATAATATTAGCATGTGAAGAAACATAGAAGAATTTGGATAAACAACAAATTTTTAGTATTAATATACTGTATATATAGTCTATATACTTTTTATAAACTATCGGTCTTACTAATAAAAACTCTATATACACACGTTTAACTGTCTTATACTTATACAATGAGTTTTTAAAAATAGGCAAATGCTTACTAATAATACTGAAGTCTGAATAAAGAAACTATTACACAGCTACGTCATAGTTTCGTCATGACTTCGTTCGAAAATTTATCTGAGGTTCTTTTGCATCCGGTTTGTTCTAGTTTGCATGTTTATCGATAGTACAATGGCTCTAATCGATTAAGATACATTTTGGATAGTGATTTGCTTTAGATATTATTCTAATAATATGATTTTGGTTTGTTCTTGTTTGGTTACAAGGCATCCATCATTAAAATGACTGTCGATACGAACAGCTGTTAAGGGGTGATTTTTTCTCTATATACAACGCTTAAACAAGGGGTTTCGTGTATATAACTACTGCAAAGCAATTCCCATTGTATAGTTACAATGTTTATACGTCCATAGCTTATTCATTTATTAGTAAAGTTTTCTGTCTCAACTCTGCATAAGTCTCGTTAAAAACTTCACACGGTCCATTAGATCCTTATACACAAATGCTATTGAATGAAGAATAGATTATGCATGTAACAATGAATATACCTGGCGAAAGTACAGCTATTGATAAAGAGTTTGAAAAAATAGGCAAATGCTTACTGTTAGTAAAGACTGAATGGGAAGAGAAGATTAATACATAATGATTCATTTATCTGATCTTGTTTTAACTAAAGTGAGTTTTCTGTAGTTGTATTTAGGGTTGCCTACCCTCCCGTATTTCTCGGGATCTCCCGTATTTCCCCCTAATTTTTAACAATCTCCCTGCTCTCGTATTTTTCTTCTCTTCGAACAATATTCTACCTTATTTTTGCGTGATGTAAAAATTGTAATTCTAAAAATTTTTATTTTGCTGTGAACGATGATTGTTTTATATGATGAATTTTGTTGTTCAAGAGATGCATTAAAATGTGCAGTCTTTATAGAACTTAATGCTTGCCAAGAATGTGTTTTAGTGCTCACCCGTTTAAAATCAAACAGTGTTAGTGTTATACATTTGGAAAACTGGCTAGTTTTTCTCTAAGTATACCAAGTAGTAATGCTCATACAAAGGCAATAGTTAGACAAATGTTGGAAACATGAGCACGACACATTCAGAGCTAAAAACTGCAGCCGACTTCCACGCGAGACAAAATCTGTCTCAAAATATTCTTATTTGAAGCCCAGCTGCCGATGTGTAGAATAAAGTTGTTTTTTAGTCACTCAACCGAATAATTTGTCTATTTTGTATGTGAAATTTTATCGATTCCTTAGTCTCCCGTATTTTCTTTTAAAAAGTTGGTAATCTTACTTTTATTTGTTACTTGAATATTTTGATTGAAGTCTGAATTGTTTTACTTACGGATGCAAATAGCGGCCAGGATACAGTCCCAAATTTGCCCGCTGTGATCTGCATGGGTCGCTGTGCCCGCATGATGATCATCTTGATCGAGATCTTGACGCTGTCTGAGTATCCGTACCAGTCGCTGTTGTATGCAGCGTTGTGAACTTCCTCGCTCTAACAAGAGAAAACCGATTCTGTGTTATCTTAGTTGCTGAAAGACATTCTATCCTCAACTAAGAAATAAATTAATATTTCGCCTTTTATAAGATGAGGTCGTAAATGAAAAACGAGATAGGCTATATTAATGACGTTCATACCAATTTCTGTGTTTTTAAGTAGGACTATATCTATGAGCTCGGATCATTATAGAGGCTGCACTTCGGTCTATGGTTCTATGCGATAAAGGAAAATAATAGTAGCGAAAACCACTGTAGAATAGTCTCGATTATCCGACCTTCGGTTATCCGATATTCCGTATTATTCGTCACGTTCGTGGTAGATCTCGCAGCAAAAAACTTCAATCACCAGTCAAGCAAGAATTAATGACACATTTTTCTTAAAAACTGTATTGTAAAGGTTTATAATTACTGTGGGATACTGTGTTCTCATTGTTAATTAAGATCTTGTTCTACTTTTTTATTCAGCAAGTAAAATATTTTATTAAAACACCTTTCTAAAACATATTTCATTGCTACTCTGCATTTCCAAAATTTTTCCTTATCCGATCTCTTCCAGATACAGTTTAGATCGGATAATCGGGACTCTACTGTAATTATTTAAAAGCAGACTTACAACGATGATACTGTATTGTCATAAAGCAAGGAAACGAAGTCGCACACTCCATTCTTCCCCTGGCGACGCTCGAAGGTAACGTCATTTTAGTCCACGTTACAGCATTCCACTAAATCTATCACGGGAGCCTATTGTGTAACATACTCGTGTTTTGGTGTCATTTTAAAGCGCTTGAAGAGATATACCTAATAGAATACAAATTTACTTTATTCACAAGGAAATTAATTACATACTGGGTGTTCAGTTCAAAGTGTGTCATGGCTCGCTGTATGCCATCATGTGGCTAGTCGTTGAGCCTAGAGAATTCAATCTTCCTACACTTCCGCAGAGGTGTATTACTTATGTGCCAGAGAAGTTGCCTAGTAAGTACGGCGTTCATTCAGAAGAGTACTTACGGATACGTACGGTAACGCCGGTAGTGGCAGTAATGTGAACTGTTTCGAAACATCTACTGAGGTAAGTTTTTTCTTACTGTCGGGATATGTGGAGAGGGTTAAGACGATTACTTACGTATTTGTTGACATTAACTTCGATGGTCACATGGACACGGAGCATCTGATTTGTATTGTGGAATGTTGCCGTACGTAACCGAAGTACGACTTGCCCGCGCAAAACACAGTTCGAAAGAGGTTGTGGTAGCACACAGACCGTACAGACCGCCATCTGTTGCTACGACGTTCAAGTTATACCGTACACGTTCTCAAGTTCAGATTGAACGCCTTGATTAATAGGCAACTTCTCTGACACAAAAGCTGAAACTCGCTTCAAATCGCTGACTCATCAACAGTGACGTCATGACACACTTTGAAATGAACACCCAGTATTATATAAGTTATGTACTTTTTTTTTTTTTCAAGAAGAAAAGAACGTTTTTCACCCGTCCAACGATCCATTATGAGCAAATGCTTACGAATGAAGACTAGATTGTTGCATGTAACAATTTAAATACCCGACAAGAGAAAAAAAAAAAAAAAAACACGAATCTGAACGTCGCCCATTTCATTGGCTCACCTTGTATTTGACGTAAAAACTTTTCAGACTTTGAGTAGGCTATTGAGACTTTATGAACGCACTGTAGAAGAAATTTGTAATTTACTTAAAATCTCCTGCAGATAAAACTAGAGTTTTAGGACGGAAAGCTCACATCTGTCTTCGTGGGGGGGAGGTTTTGTAACTTTGTTTCTTCAATTAGGTTTTAAAATACATCGCAGCTGTCCTACCTGCGTCATCAGGTTTGATCCAAACATGCAATATAATGCTAACTGGAAAACGCAGCACGTCAAGAAGATCATCATGGTGACAAAGGTAGAGTCCAGCGGAACCTATAAAGCAAGATATTGTACAGTGAGGTTATTTGAAGTGATTGTAAAGCGTCAGCGTTTATTCTTGAGTCATGTTGGTATCACTTGTGAGGTTCAGACCTGTCTTCGAACAGTTGACTAAACAACAACAAAGGCATAGAAACTAAATTATTTAATATAGACATCATCATTGATTGCAGCATATGTTATAAATGTTACCCATCCGTCCTTCGCGTCGCTTCAGACTATTGTCACTAACGATTGTAAATTTTTAAATTGGGAATATTTGCATTTTCTGTGCATACTGGATGTTGGATAAGTAATTTGCTTACAAACTCTGAGAAGTTGTAGATGTAAAAAGAACAAGATTTGTCGTCAATACATGGTGCTAAATTTCGTTTTAAATCGCCTCACCTTGGTAATTGCTTTCCTGAAAAATGAATCGATTGATTGGCTACCACGTTTTCCAGACGTCGATTGTAAATATCCTGTCTATAAAATGCCAGTGGGATAAATCGTAATAATAGCGAACGCCAGTAGGGGAAGTTATCCCCACCCACATGAAATGTGCATTCGACACAACACTCGCCTATCACGTAGAGTGTCTGGTGAGCTAGTAGGAGAAAAGTGGAAGGGGTCGTGGGCGGAGCTTCTACGTTCGCTATATTGCGATTTGCCATACCAGGGAACAGCGAAGGGGAATTTTTATCGAAAATCTTAGCCGCTTGTGATGACATGGAAACGAAACTAAGTATCTTTGATATAATTTGAGTCAGAAGAGCGACGTTGCAATATCTTCGACCTCGAGATTGGGCGCCACTTTTAGAATCTCCTCTGAACCATACTAAAACACACACACCGAGAAATTAAGTGCATTGTCTTAATAGAAATTAGCAGCTAACTCCTCGCTTCCCACAATACAAGCGGGTAAGTGCGGTTGTCAGGCGTGTATGACGTTCCTAACTGCATAACGTCGTACTGGTGCGCCGCTAGGTTCAGTTCATTAGTACACTTGGCACATTTATTACTTCTCAAAGTTTGAAACAAACTCTCTTGAACATTCAACATACCGTATATATTACGTACAATTATTCTGTTATATGAGGATAATACAGGACAATTATGCGCATTTTCTTGCTTAGTACTAGTCTCATTAAGTTAATCCTCAGGCTCTTTAAACTTTTTGCAAACATTTTTTATAGTATGTCTATGTGAAGCATGGACATCTCAAATGGAAAACAGTGTTTTTATTGTCTTGTCTTATAGATTCTGTTTTAACATACGCATAATGTAAAAAATAAGCTTTTTGTTCAGTAGTTCAGTAGTATATTTATGACAATGCGTTTCTTTCATCTACCACCATATGGTAGTACCTGAATGACATAGTTACGTTTCTCTATGCGACATCACAGAAACGTAACCATGTCAATCAGGTACTATCATAGTTGGTAGATGAAAGAAACTCACTGTCCGATATTACCCGATGTCCGATACTACCCGACTCTCCCCTATATTTATGCCGTTATAGTATAAACCAGCCCTCGACGTAGAGGGGAAGGGAAAAGGAAATGAAACATCCTTTCTGCTTCATCGCTTTAGAAACGAACACATAGTAAAGCACTCTGCATCAGTGGTGGATTTTAGACTATTAGCGAGAGCCGAAAGCTATGATGGATGCCTTATACAGAGTGCGTCAGAAAGAACGGATGGATTTCACATGGCAAGAAAATTGTAAGGATTCGTCAAATCAAAAATGTATTGTTATCAACATATTCACCAATACATGCAGTTTATTTATGGAAAACAACATAATCCATATGATGTCCTTGGCTTTCAATACAGGCATCGAGGCTTTTTCTGAAGTTCGCCATCACTTTCACAGTCATAGCTGGTGGAATTGCCACGATTTCTTCACGAATCGCCGTCTTCAGTTCGTCCAGTATATGTGATCGATGTTTACAAACTTACGGATTCAAATGGTCCCAAAGAAAGAAGTCGCAGGGCGCGAGATCTTACCGTAGCCTCGGACAATCTCAGTGCACTAGCATGTTTGCGGGCTGATCTTTGAGGTGGCCGAAAAAACCTAGTGTCTGTCTCCACATTTGCAGGTGTACACGCGCTCCGTGTTCATTCAGGTGATTTCTTCTTTAATGTTGAACCTGTGATACGAAATGAAGCCACCCACCGCAAAATTGTATTCCGAGTTGGAATCCTAGCGTGACGTCCGATGTCGAAATGAGTCCTGAGTGGCGATCACAGACTCTTCATTTTTCAAAAATATCTCTACAATGAAAGCACGTTGTACACCAGACCAACACCATGTTCTCAACTAAAACTGCATTTTCTGGCTGACCCAACAGTCGTGGTCCCCCTCACTATATCCCTCCCCTCGCTGCGTATCGATAGTTTGAAATCCATCCGTTCTTTCTGACGCACCCTTTACAATCCGTAACTCAGCAATGCTTGTCTTTAGATCTACTCGTATCGGCCCGTTACATAACTGTCTCTGCACGGGAATGTGGAGTGAGGAGTTAAGGGATAGTCTGCAGTACGCCTACCTCAACTGAGGTATTAACGTCTAGGCCTGATATAAACTAATAAATCAATTCTATAGTGCTAGGGAAAAGTGGCACAAGTCAAAAATGTTAATTTTACAGGAGAAGGAAAAAAAACTGTCTTCACACTGATTTATGTCGAGTTGATTTTCTTCTGTATGAATTATTGTAATGGGAGAAATGCTTATGTCTCTTTTCCCAAGCGAGTAGATGTTCCGTAAGTTGTCAATGAATTAATAAAAAATGTTTGTGGAAACTGACTTATGCCACTTTTCCCAAGCACTGCAGAATTCATAGTTCAGTAAATCTGAATTTAAACAGCAATATGATACAGTAAAACGTCTGAAAGTAAACTGAAGTACCGCTTTATTTCATGATACAGGATTTTAATACTTCTAAAACAAGTTCATAACTTTTACTAACATTATTTTAATTAACCTTACTATATTATAATGGTAAACATCCATTCCTTACTATTCTTCAAGGCCTAGGTCTAAATGGTCTATATTACGTCTCTAGTTTAAATGCATGTATGCATTAATACTGTACATACATACATACATACATACATACATACATAAATGCATACATACATTCATGGATACATACATATATAGTACATACATACATACATACATTAATACATACATGAATTGTTGCAAAGCGATTAGAATATGTAATGGAAAATACGCGTCACTTCTTGACGCCGACTATTTTGCTATTTTGTATGTTTACAAAAAAATCTGTTATAATTTTTCATTTACTCCAAGTTTTCCTAATTTATTTATTTAAAGCTCCTGCACTCTATTTAAAGCACAAAATAACATACAACATATTCAGTAATAATAGTAATAATTATGATTCGAAATGCCAGTGAATGGCATCGCAAAGTGGTTCAGCTTTAACTTAGTTTACTAATTCTAAAACATGCAATCGAGATTCAATGCCTACTTAGGATATTGTGTCAGAATTTTGGTGTATAGAACACGCATTGGGCTGATATCCTACTAGTTTCTTGTAGTACTCTCAATCCACCAGATCTCCATATTCAGCACATCATCATCATAGTCCCATAATCATCGTCATTATCGTCGTCATCATCATCATCATCATCATCATCATCATCATCATCTCATTTAACTGCTTAGTTTAAAGAGACTGCACATGTTTAAATGAAGATGTACATCAACTAAACATGTGCAAACACGTTCTATATGTCAATTAGTATTGTTACTCACCATCATAGCCTCGAACCCAATGAAGCAAATCAAAATGGATGCAGTTATACACTGGACAAAAAAAATCGTTTTCCAAAGTTCACTCAGTCTTCTAGAACTCCTGTAAATGTAAGATATTAATTTATATTGATGCAGAAATGTTTGAAGTTTCATATAAAGTAAGAATGGTACTTACTCAATAAGGGACTGGTGATGTCTTATGCACTCCATTATGTAAATCTCTTCTTCTCTGAAAATATTTGTTTTTAAGTTTGATGGAATTTCGATGCTTTGTTCCCATTTCTCCTTTGATATTAACTCCAAATGATCTGTTTGAGGTGAAGGTGGTGGCGTTTCGTCCGCTGCAGTTTCTATGGGGAACGAATTCAAACCATATTTTTACAAGGTAAATTGCCGTACATAAATGTAAAGTGATATTTTCGATCTGGGACAATTAATTATAAGCTGATTTTAGACGGTTATTCCTAACAAAGACTGTAAAACAGTCTCAAATACAACCATAAACTGGGGTGAAATTGGTCACAAAATACAGAGAGTTATTTTGCATTACTCAATAGAGTTATATTACATTTAAGTTTTTTCTTTTGAGAATTGTTAATAACACAGTTAAAACATTAGGTAAAGTCATTTGGGGTGACTTTGTACAACTTCTATCAAATTTTTATACTTACCTAAAATAGTATCCATTGAAATTGATGTTTAAAAAAATCATGTTTTAAATTGGTGAAATTTGATATTCAGTGGTGGTAGAAAGTTAAAGTGCTAATTGGGGTACCTTTGTACCATATATGTTTTCCTATTAAATTCTCTATATTCCCCTTCATATTGAAGGCAACTTTTGACCGTACAATAAGAAAATATATGAAGTTTTATTTCATATGAAGTCACAAAAAAGTTTATTGAAAACGTAGAATATTTACTGTAACAATAAAGTATACTAGCACTATAACAGAAAGTATAAACACAAATGTTATGTGTTTATTGCCTACATTTTTGTTTGATATATGTTATTTTCCATTTCTATAATAAAATTCCTTACAGTCTTAACATAATCAGCTCAATGGAGAATCTTTTTAACCTCTTTCCATCTAAAAATTTCAACGCATTATGGAAATCTGAGAAGAGTGTAAAAACTAGAACAGTAGTTGAATAAACAAGGTCAAAGAAACTTAATTAATAAGCAAACTAAGCGGGACTTAGTAAAAAAATTAATTCTTCAATATAAACTTTATGGGTGCTATTCATAGACATTTCGCTAGCCCGCGCTACGAGCGTGCTAAACAGGATTCATATCATATCATATCGCTAATACTGGTTTATGAATACGAAACACGTTAGTTCGCTAATCATCCACCGAAAGCTCGCGCTAAGAATGTCTATGAATAGAGCCCAAAATGTTTCTGTAGTAGATCTAGTAGTTATGTGTTATATTAATTTTATGTAGGCTAATAATTGTCTCATGTTATTTAATAAAAAATTAATTATGTTTATTTATAATCAAATTTAAATATTTATAATAGAATCAATGTTATCACGAGATTATTATTGTATTTTAAAAAAGAGAGCATAAGCATTAAAATTTATAATAATTGTAGCTGTAAGATAAAATTATATAGGGTGATTCAGAAGGTAAGGTCAACCGGTGAGGAGATGATTCAGGGCGACATTTGGAGCAAGAAAGTTCTTTGTCACTTCTATTTATTTGTAACCGTTTCAGAATTGCAACAGTTCAATACTCACAACTAAGGTGACTTATTTACAATAATTACTAATTTACAGTACTTCATTGGAGGAGCTGTTCAAAATGTCTTCCGTTTGCACGTAAACATGCCTGGGTGCGTTCACTTACTGCGCTGCGCACAAGGTCTAACAGCCCGTTTCGTAGTCTGATGTCTGTTGCAGCTGGATTAATTCGTTGGAGCAGATGATCTCTGTCTGTATTCTCCGTAGTGTACACCTTTTCTTTCATGAAACCCCACACAAAGAAATCCAGGAGCGTTAAGACAGGGGACCGTGTTGGCCAATCACAACATTTCACGGCGTGTGTTCCAATGTCATTCCATCAATGGTGAAAATCATGCTTTGTAAATAAACCTACATCAAACCAAATGACGGTAAATTAATCTACGTAAGTATCATGAGATGTGAATTAACTGTTTGACCTGTTGTAACCCTAATACGGTTGCAAATAAATAATACTGACGAAGGACTTTCCTGCTCTAAATGTCGTCCTGAATCATCTCCTCACTGGTTGACCTTACCTTTTGAATCATCTTTATACTTACAATATAAAGTTGGAAATCGTTCTTAAACCAGCTACTATAAACAGAATGCAATATTTGAGCCGTTCAGAGCAGAAGTGGTGTAAGTCAAAATTCGGGTAATGAGGTTTAAAGTAAAAATTCTGTAAAATACAGCGCAAAGTAGTAATTAATATGTCCTTCGTGCTATCCACTGACTACTAATAGTTTAAATAAATTGAATATCATTTTTATTTAAGTTTATTTCAATCGGTAATTATGTATGGAATTATAGGATGGGGTAGCTCATTTAAATCCAATTTTAATCCACTTTATTTATTACAGAAGAAAATAATTAAAATATGTCTTCATAAACCTATTGATTTTCCATCTCAAAATTTGTTTGTAGACTTTAATGTACTTAACGTGAGACAAATTTATTATATTGTATTAATAAAATTCATACATAAAAATCGAAATAATTTTGAATTGTTTCCTCATAGTTATAAAACAAAAGCTATGAATTATTTAAGATTGTTTGAATCAAAATGCAACACTGTTACAGTATTTAATCATAGTAGTAATTTAGGCCCAAGAATATATAACAAATTTATATATAAATATCTTAATCTTGTCAATTCTAATAGTTCTAGTATTAAATTTAAAAAGTTATGTATGGATTTTATAAAAATTGAAAAATTGTGAATTTAAATTTATATACTATAATTAATTGCACATTAGACATAAGACAAATTGTATTGTATAATTATTAATTTCAATTCAGGAATCCGCCCCTGAGCACGAGTTCTACTCTTTCAGGGGCGAGCTAAAGTTTTTCTGTACATTTTATATTTTATGTTACAATAATTAGCAAAATAATAAATAAATAATACATTGTTACTTTGCGCTGTTTTTTACAGACTGTTTACTTTAACCCTCATTACCCATTTTTTACTTACACCACTTCTGCTCTGAACGGCTCATTTAACCACGTGGAGTCTTAAATGTTCTTCAGGGACCGGAGATAATACATGGAAAGCAAAGCATAGAGGTCGTAGGTTATGGAGATGACCTCACAAGGGAAGTATCACACCCAGCATGCCGAAACTTGCCTCGAAACTTTGGTGACATAACCGATGTACTATGAGAAGGTCACGTGAAAAATATTAGTTGCCTGTTTCCACTGCAAGGCCCCGAAATAAACCCTGGAATTTTGCATGTAAGTAATAGGGAAGTGGATACTAGTCGCTACTAGTTGGAATGGACAGCCCTTCCTGTGTGCAAGCCAGTGGAGCGGTGGGTGGCAATCAGCAGCGAACAGACATACAGTACGTGAGTCTAGGTCAGTAATACAAGCGGACGACTACAGGGTTATAGGTCTCGCAAGGACAGAATACCGACGGAAGGAATGCGAATCAAACAATGCAATAAGGAAGAGCGGGCGACAGGAAAGGTCACGAGATAACTTTAATGATATTCAATCGATACCATCACTTCTGTCTCTTGTTTATACCACTGCTCTAGTTTATACTTCATTGAGAAGATGGGACGCGAGAGAGTTTACACTTTACTCCATTTCACACAAGCACTCCACTCCGCTCGCCAGTGAGGCAGGGATGTCCAGCTGCGCCGCGTTATCGTCTGGCCACAGAAGGATTCCAGCTTCGATTTCGGGGCTTGCAGTGGAAACAGGCAGCTAATGTTTTACACGTGATCTTCTCGTAGCACATCGGTTATGTCACCAAAGTTTCGAGGTAAGTTTCGGCATGTGGAGTGTGATACTTCCCTTGTCAGTCCAAAGATATCACACTTAGGAAATGTGAAATTAAATCTTCTAGTAAAATTGGGAATTGGTACAAAGTTACTCCAAATCACTATAAATCGTCTTTGAAGTGAATACTATAATAAAAATAAAAATAATAATAATAATAATAATAAATATAATAGTAATAATAATAATAATAATAATAATAATAATAATAAGATAAAGTTTTATAATACAATTTTATAGTAATGTTAAAACTATACTATTCTTCGATTTCAGATTCTACCTTCAACGTCCTGCTGGTGTGCGGCTCCCTTCGTCCCTTCTTCGTAGTACAGACGTCCTTCCTCCATCATTCTGAGTTTCACATTATTGGACATGTTGGTGAGTGCATCAGACAGCAACTCAAATTGCCCCGTAATGTAGATGATTATTGTAATGAACATCACATCCGTCGCTATCATGTTCACGCCCTCGATTTGGCACATCACCGTTAACGAAAAGTACGCTATTTCGAAGCCTGGGGACTGCGACGTATCAAATGGGAACCACGTTTCGACTGGCAGTCGCATTTTGTACAGGTATGATGTCTGATTACTTAGTGAGGAATTCGATGTATTCTCTACCTCTTCATAGCCAGCTGTTATAATAGGACCAAGGTCCGTGTAGAATATAAATCCGATGCCGATCATTATTGCAAGAGTTGTATTGAAATATTTGGCATATTTCAGCGAGGATTTAATGACTGTTATTTTCTCAGAAGTGAGTACCTCTCGGTGAATGAAGAAATTACTCTTGACCATATCAATCAAGCGTGCAAGATCGTCCTTTCTAATCATTAACGTATAACGTTTCATTAAAATATTTAAATGTACAAGAAGTAGTATACCCATTTCTACCATATTCTCGAGTTGGTCCAGAGATTTGTATATCTTGATTGGAATTCCGAATGTGAAATACCATATTCCTAATTTCGAAATGAAATAATATGACTTCGAAACCACAGCGCTTGCTTTTGATGTGTGACCAAAAGGCAGAATTCCTGAAATTTTAAGTAATGTTAGCGCTAATTTCATACATCCTTCAATATTTACCTCTTTGTCACTCATTTTGGAACCTGTTCTGGAGCGTATTTCAGAGTCTCTTAAGAATTTTGATACTCTGAAATCTTATCAAAATATCCAGGATGTACCCTTGGGCTGTTTAAAGCGATATAAAGTATTATAGCAATTCAAGGAGCTTCTCGGCCTATTCGAATGACGTACAATGTGTGTAATTACGTATAAGTACCGTTATTTGACGTAAGGCTATGTTTTAATTATGAGTGAACAGGAAAGTTACTTCCATCCGCTATTCCACATTACCTTGCAAATTGCTATTGAAGAATTCATATGAGATTCAATAGTGTCAGAGAACTCTAAAAACCATTTAATTACTTCAGTCAATAGACTCTAAAAAAGATATGAGACGGACTTCTGCATAAATTCCCGGTCCATGTAAGCGCTATCTGAAAACGACTCAATATCTAATAGCATTACAAAATATGAATTATTTGGTCATTTAAACACTGTGAAAATCAGTCTTATAAAGTCGTGTTTATATCTAGTGAAAAGTCGAAATGTACAAGTATGTCATCACACGGTCTGACTCATTATTATTATTATTATTATTATTATTATTATTATTATTATTATTATTCCTAGATTTCAAAAAGGCATATGACTCGGTTTAGAGAGAAGTTTTATATGGTATTCTTATTGAATTTGGTATTCCCAAGAAACTAGTTCGATTAATTAAAATGTGTCTCAGTGAAACGTACAGCAGAGTTCGTATAGGTCAGTTTCTGTCAGATGCGTTTCCGATTCACTGTGGGCTAAAGCAAGGAGATGCAATATCACCTTTACTTTTTAACTTTGCTCTAGAGTATGCCATTAGGAAAGTCCAGGATAACAGAGAAGGCTTGGAATTGAACGGGTTACATCAACTGCTTGTCTATGCGGATGACATGAATATATTAGGAGAAAATCCACAAACGATTAGGAAAAACACGGGAATTTTACTGGAATCAAGTAAAGAGATAGGTTTGGAAGTAAATCCCGAAAAGACAAAGTATATGATTATGTCTCGTGACGGGAATATTGTACGAAATGGAAATATAAAAATTGTAAATTTATATTTTGAAGAGGTGGAGAAGTTCAAATATCTTGGAGCAACAGTAACAAATATAAATGATACTCGGGAGGAAGTTAAACACAGAATAAATATGGGAAATGCCTGTTATTATTCGGTTGAGAAGCTTTTATCATCCAGTCTGCTGTCAAAAAATCTGAAAGTTGGAATTTATAAAAGAGTTATATTACCGGTTGTTCTTTATGGTTGTGAAACTTGGACTCTCACTTTGAGAGAGGAATATAGGTTAAGGATGTTTGAGAATAAGGTGCTTAGGAAAATATTTGGGGCTAAGAGGGATGAAGTTACAGGAGAATGGAGAAAGTTACACAACACAGAACTGCACGCATTGTGTTCTTCACCTGACATAATTAGGAACATTAAATCCAGACGTTTGAGATGGGCAGGACATGTAGCACGTATGGGCGAATCCAGAAATGCATATAGAGTGTTAGTTGGAAGGCCGGAGGGAAAAAGACCTTTGGGGAGGCCGAGACGTAGATGGGAAGATAATATTAAAATGGATTTGAGGGAGGTGGGATATGATGATAGAGAATGGATTAATCTTGCTCAGGATAGGGACCAATGGCAGGCTTATGTGAGGGCGGCAATGAACCTTCGGGTTCCTTAAAAGCCAGTAAGTAAGTAATTATTATTATTATTATTATTATTATTATTATTATTATTATTATTATTATTATTATTAATTTTTCAAAGAAATTATATTCACTTACGGAATGCGCGCTGGTTCGAGTCCTCATGGAGGAAGAAATTTTCTCATGAAATTTCGGCGTATATGGGACCGGTGCCTATATATTATACAAATCTAGCTTTTACGTAAAGCTCTCTGTGAAGCAGACTTGAATAATTTCAAGAAATTTCAAATTCGGTTAAACGAGACTCTAGCATAAAAATTATTGATCGTTTGACAGTTTTTGATTGGCAGAACTTACATTATTGAACCGAAACAGAATGAGGACGTCTAACAAACTGAAAGTATAAAATGTTAACAACCTCACTATCTACAGAAGGAGTCATTTAGAAAGAGCGAATACGAATAGACTATTCTATAAACTTCTGGTCAAAAGCAACCGGGAGAAGGACGCCCAAGTAGCACTCAAATGATCATACTTAATCCTTGGTTTTTCTTAACCGACGCATGTGACGTGCGAAGTGCGAGGCTTTAACGGAAGACAGGGGCCGTGAAGATAGGGTTTTAGTGGTGATGATATTGAAGTTGCTGATTATATTTACTTTAATTTAAAATTTCCTAAATATGTGAAATTAATAGTTCATTATGCAACGAGCCTATAATGGTAGTAATTAAGACGCAAGTATGATTGTATGATTTTTTCCGAGGCCGAATTTAATTGACCTTGGCATAGAATAAGGTGAACATTACTCTGGTATAACCTGAAAATTGATTTAGAATTGAAAAACGAGATGACAAATTGAATTTATTTGAATATTATTTACAATTAACTCTAATTATTATAGTAACAAAATATAACCTTCTGCGACAGTATTGGATTTCCAGCCTCCGTGACTTTTCGCTAATTCTCTTTCGATTGCATATCCGAGAATAATCGATACTTGCGGTTTTATAACGGTACAAAGCTGACTTGTCATTGGCTGAACACCTGTAAGCTTACTTGTCATTGGCTGAACACCTGTACTTTAATGAGTAGGTGTACTTTAATGACATGCATTAAAGGACTGCTACCAGGTGTATAATTACTACATTTCGGCATGGTCGAGCATAAACATTTTTATATTATTTTATCATAAATTATAATTGTCATTTGATAAGAATTTAAGCGTACCCTGTAAATTAAAATAGTATTTACGATGAGTTATTTATCATAATTTGAATTTATCTGGAAACAGCAACTACTCTCATCACGAAACTGATACTTTGAAATAAAAAAAAAATATTATTATTATTATAGATTCAATGAAAGATATGAGAAATAATAATTATATAGAGGTTTGAACCGATTAAAATCAAAGTTCTTTAAAAGATCCGACTCTTATAACGTGTATACAATAGAATTGAGATATTGCTTAACTATCTAGGTGTATCTAATGAGCAATGAAACAGACCATTAAGTAAGTTTTCAAGGTGGACAACCGTCTGGTAAGACGGCCTTGATTGTAAGGCAGTACTGCTCAAGTTGTTATTTATGGGTATAGGTTCTTGTTTCTGGTTCTATAGATTCCGGATAAGGAAAAGAATAGTACAGTCAGGAAGATATCAAAATGACCGGAGCATTTGAATAATGCCATTGAAAATCTGTAAAAACAGTATCTTAAATTAAATAAGTTCTTACGTAACTTTTTAATATCTTTAACATACCAGAATGCTGATTGTAGTGAAAATCTTATATTTCATCCTAACAAAATATGTTACAACTGTGAATAAGTTCTTAATATGTAAAGGTGTAATGTAAAATAATATTTTTTATGACAATGTATTGCGATTTACTTCATAAATTCTCTGTTACAGACACATTGGACGTATTTTTTTAGAGTCATTTCAATCACTTGCTAAAACTTAAAGACTCGTCACCTTGATGCGAATCGTGTAATTTTGATTATTGCGTAAGAAAAATATGACTTATTTATGAAAATGACGCAGGTTTAAGGCTTCAGAAAATATTCTGTTCTTGACCGAGCTGTTTATTTTCCTTGTTGTGATGCTTGGTGGATTCTCCTAGCCTGCTCTTCAGCAAATTTCTTTCTTGTTGCTTCGGCGCGTTTCTGATCCTCTTCTTTGCACCATCCATTCTTCACCTTGGTAATATCTGAAAACAGAATAAAAATTGTGCTCACTAACACTCTTGTTTTCAAGTGTCAAGTTCACTGACATCAATATAACTTAATAGATTATGAAAACATTTTAACAACCAATATAATATGTGAATTAAATTAATAATGTGTAATGAATAAAAATGTTAAATATATTATTATTATTATTATTATTATTTTATTTACTAATTATGTATTTGTATTGCATTCTACGCTATGTGGTCCACATCTTGATTGACAAGGTAAGAAGCTGGACTGGCGCAAAACCTGCTATGATATTTCTGCGCTTGCGTGACCAGGTTAATCAACAGCACTTAATGACATAAAGTGTTACAGAACAAATCCAGGAGATACTTTTTATCGACTGAGCTTCACCTTGAGAAAATACCATGATTATTTCTCGCATTATAATAAGCTGGTATTTGTGCGATCCTTTAAGCCCAGACACTCTGTACAGATTGTGGACAGCTTTAAATACTTGGGGTGGTTATAAGCACTAACATGAGTTGCTGCCAGGAAGTCAAAAGAAGGATATACTAGATGTGATGTATCTTGTCTCACTGTGAAAAGAGAGAGAAAGGAGATATGTCTTACCTCGTCTGTATTGTTATGGTGATTGGGGCAATGGAGCGATGCCGTCCATACATCCAGTGGCGGAAGGGCCTGCTTCCATGAAAATAGAGATGTCGTCAGTCTCCTCACACTCATCTTATCTGACCTGTATCCGATAAATTTATCACAAAACTGTCCAAGAGCTCATCCTCGATACCATCTTTGCTCCTATAAAAATCTTCAATATACCGAACATGGAAACGCACTATTCCAATTTTCAGGTGTTATTTTTTCCAACGCGGCTTCAAACAGTTCCTTAGTTTTGCTAATTTTGAAATCAGTGTTGTGTTTTGCTACGTAACTTTTTACTTGCGCCCATATCAATTCTATTGGATTAAAGTGACAATGATATGGTGGCAAAAATAAATGTCCATGTTGAACAGCAACTGTGTCGATTTCGTATGTTCTGAATCTGTCTTTTGATCTTTTAACAATATCATATAAAACTGGTTTAGTATAACACGGATCGTACGGAATATTGTGATAGCGTAACCATGCTTGCATTTCTTTTTTTCTAGTGGAAGAAACGGAGCTTTATTTAGTTCAACTGAATGGTAAGATGCATTGTCCATTACTATCACTGAATTCTGTGGTATATTAGGAGGAAGTATTAATAAACCAGTTCTTAAAAACATTCCGTCCATTTCTTCATGGTAGTCTCGTGTAGATTTGGATTTGAAACACAATAAACCATTAGGTACAAATCCAGTCTGCGATCCAGCATGAAGCACGATAAATCGTTGGCCTTTGCCTATGGGGACTCGTGAAGTGGTGATTCTAGGTCGCCCTCAGAATTTTCACACATCCATATTTTATCTTTAGTGTGATTTACGTTGATCCAGGTCTCGTCCAAATAGATAATGGGGCGGTTAGAAGATCGATATTCTCTTATTTTCCTCAAAAAATGAAATCTCTTTACTACAACATCACTCCTTTGCATTAGCATTTTCCGTCCTGATTGTTTTTGACGTAGCGAAATTTCATTTTCTTCAATATCTGTCGAAGAGTCCATTTGCTACCATCAAACAATTTCGCCTCTTTTAGAGCCTCCCTCATATTATCTAAACTTGGCAAAAACTTTGATTGATACAAATTGTAAATTGTACGGCGAATAGCAGAACCGGTAAACGAATCTATAACAGTTTTATTTGGTGTTCTGTTGGGTCTCTTCTTTCCTGGTGTTGACAAAACGTTTCCACTTTTTTCCGCCTGTTGTTTTTGGTTTAAAATACGAGAAACTGTTCGCCTAGATACACCAGTCGCAACCGCCGTTCTACCTAATACATTTGATACTGATATTGTTTCTCTTCCGTTTTTCAGTGCGTCTAATTCTTCTTCAAAGAACTTATGCACCAAACATACGATTTCCCCTAGCGTCTGACTGTAACGGTTTCCCTTGTTTGCCTACACCAGCTAGGAGCACCAAAATCAAAAGCACAAATAACACAAATAAATTAAAGGGATGTAAAAATCACTTACAAGTTGATACATTCTGTAGCACAAAATAGAATACTCAGTAACAAAATATCTCTCTTCGTACTGTGTAGTTCCGTCACTGAGCTTGTCTTTCAAGAAACTGAGTTCCGGTAGCCTGCACAATAACAAGGGTTTGAAAGGAATACTGAGAATTTACAACCCTCCTATAATCTCCACCCTCATTTGAAGGGACTTGGTTTTATTGCTACTGAGACAAGTTAAACCTCACCAGGTATAGTCTAGTCTCTTCCTTAGTTCTTTTTCAGAGGTCCGCAAAAGATGCTCCTGTTTCTATTACAAGCTTCCTTTGCCATTGCTATACCTGGTGAGGTTTAACTTGTCTCAGTAGCAATAAAACCAAGTCCCTTCAAATGAGGGTGGAGATTATAGGAGGGTTGTAAATTCTCAGTATTCCTTTCAAACCCTTGTTATTGTGCAGGCTACCGGAACTCAGTTTCTTGAAAGACAAGCTCAGTGACGGAACTACACAGTACGAAGAGAGATATTTTGTTACTGAGTATTTTATTTTGTGCTACAGAATGTATCAACTTGTAAGTGATTTTTACATCCCTTTTAATTTATTTGTGTTATTTGTGCTTTTGATTTTGGTGCTCCTAGCTGATGTAGGCAAACAGTCAGATGCTAGGGAAATCGTATGTTTGGTGCATAAGTTCTTTGAAGAAGAATTAGACGCACTGAAAAACGGAAGAGAAACAATATCAGTATCAAATGTATTAGGTAGAACGGCGGTTGCGACTGGTGTATCTAGGCGAACAGTTTCTCGTATTTTAAACCAAAAACAACAGGCGGAAAAAGTGGAAACGTTTTGTCAACACCAGGAAAGAAGAGACCCAACAGAACACCAAATAAAACTGTTATAGATTCGTTTACCGGTTCTGCTATTCGCCGTACAATTTACAATTTGTATCAATCAAAGTTTTTACCAAGTTTAGATAATATGAGGGAGGCTCTAAAAGAGGCGAAATTGTTTGATGGTAGCAAATGGACTCTTCGACAGATATTGAAGAAAATGAAATTTCGCTACGTCAAAAATAATCAAGGACGGAAAATGCTAATGCAAAGGAGTGATGTTGTAGTAAAGAGATTTCATTTTTGAGGAAAATAAGAGAATATCGATCTTCTAACCGCCCCATTATCTATTTGGACGAGACCTGGATCAACGTAAATCACACTAAAGATAAAATATGGATGTGTGAAAATTCTAAGGGCGACCTAGAATCACCACTACGAGTCCCCATAGGCAAAGGCCAACGATTTATCGTGCTTCATGCTGGATCGCAGACTGGATTTGTACCTAATGGTTTATTGTGTTTCAAATCCAAATCTACACGAGACTACCATGAAGAAATGGACGGGAATGTTTTTAAGAACTGGTTTATTAATACTCTCCTCCCTAATATACCACAGAATTCAGTGATAGTAATGGACAATGCATCTTACCATTCAGTTGAACTAAATAAAGCTCCCGTTTCTTCCACTAGAAAAAAGAAATGCAAGCATGGTTACGCTATCACAATATTCCGTACGATCCGTGTTATACTAAACCAGTTTTATATGATATTGTTAAAAGATCAAAAGACAGATTCAGAACATACGAAATCGACACAGTTGCTGTTCAACATGGACACACCGTACTGAGTTTGCCACCATATCATTGTGACTTTAATCCAATAGAATTGATATGGGCGCAAGTAAAAAGTTACGTAGCAAAACACAACACTGATTTCAAAATTAGCAAAACTAAGGAACTGTTTGAAGCCGCGTTGGAAAAAATAACACCTGAAAATTGGAATAGTGCGTGTGAACATGTTCGGTATATTGAAGATTTTTATAGGAGCAAAGATGGTATCGAGGATGAGCTCTTGGACAGTTTTGTGATAAATTTAGAAGAATCGGATACAGGTACAGATACAGATGAGTGTGAGGAGACAGACGACATCTCTATTTTCATGGAAGCAGGCCCTTCCGCCACTGGATGTATGGACGGCATCGCTCCATTGCCCCAATCACCATAACAATACAGACGAGGTAAGACATATCTCCTTTCTCTCTCTTTTCACAGTGAGACAAGATATATCACATCTAGTATAGACGCCAGTTCGGAAGGCGGTCGGCTGTTAGCGTTTGCGTCGAGAGAGACAGATACTTCACGCGCGCGCGCAATACAAGTAGCTGAGGAGAGAATTTCAATTTTAAAAAGACAATAATGACCTCAGCCGTTGATTACTGCAAGCATGACAAACCTTTTATCAGAACATTATCAAATCTTACGTTCTTTTAATAATGCTTATACCAAGTTTTGTACCCAAGAAGCTTTTATTGTAAATGATTTCCTATGTTTTCATATCATTTATCGTAATGTTTTCTTTTTCCTTTCAAATCGTCACGCAATTGGTTTTCATGATTATTCTTTATGAAATTGATTGGTAGGCCGATCTATTCGAACCCTTATTTAGAGCGGCTTTTTTATTAATTAATTAATGTGCGGTATTATTATTATTATTATTATTATTATTATTATTATTATGGTATTATTATTATGTTATCACACAGTTTTAATACGAAATGTATACAGTGTATTACTAGAAAAAAATGATACACTAAGTAGAAATTGTATTTGAGCCTATTTCTAGGCGAAAATTATTTTAGCTAGTTAAATACCCTAAAACAATAACGACGAGTACCATGTTATATTGTCACATTTCGGTCACATTTAATATAAATTAGGATTTAATGAATATTCAGTACGGTACCTGGTTTTAATCGAAGTCGCTGATTCTCTCATCAGTCCCGTCAGATTTTTCAGAGTCGGAATCTCGAAGGTACATATCTAATACTGTACGTCGCAGCACACTTTTATTAAAATCATCTAATTCAGAGACTGTTTCACGACAAGGATATTTTCCATAAGAACGAAACGTGGCAGTTCCTCTCACATTAAAAGATTTGTTTCCTTCACTAACAGTTCTTTGCACGGTTCGCAAACTCTTGCGCGTTGGCAACGTTGCGGGCAGCACCATGATGACCGGCAGAGTTCTGCTCGTTAATGTTTTTAAAATAATTATACGCCTTAAACACTATTTCCCGCGTCTGCCTGTGCAATACTTGTCTTTTTATAGTATCTCCTTCCATTTATTTACCTTACACACACAGTATATGTTAGTTTTACTTATTCGATGTTTTAAAACACTCACACGTGAGCAAAGTAACTCGAGAAGCACTTGTTACTGACTGATTCTGATTGGTTCCCCTGTTCAAGCTTGTGACGTCACATGCCATACAGGCTACGGCGCATCCGCCTTCCGAATTGCCGTCTAGTCTAGTGAAATGCTTTGTGTGGAATGTGGCATTGTATGGGGGAGACACATGGATATTACGACGAAGGGAAGAGAAATGACTAGAAGCATTTGAAATGTGGATATGGAGAAGACTGGAGCATGTGAAATGGACAGACAGAATAAGAAATAAAGCTGTATTGGAAAGAGACCACTTCCCTTTCCCCACTCTTTTCTTTTCTACTATCACAAAGAAATTGCTAATTTCTTAGATAATCCTATAATATGATAATAGGGGAAAATAAATATACTGTAAGTTCACAGGGCTAACGGCTTCGAAGCTGGGTACCTGGTTCTAATGAAGTGCATTGGTAGCAATATAACATGGGGGCATGAGATAGTTACTCTGCCTGCCATAATAAAATTCACTTCGATTAAATTCCCCAATGTAAAAAGAGAGAGAGAGAGAGAGAGAGAAGAAAGAATGATGCTGAAACTGATCAGGAAGAGAAAAAGAAATTTATTGGGTCACTGGCTGAAAAGAAACTGCCTACTGAAGGATGCACTGGATGGAATGGTATGCGGGAGAAGAGTTCGGAGCAGAAGAATATATCAGATGACAGACGACATTAAGATATATGGATCATATGCGGAGACTAAGAGGAAGGCAGAAAATAGGAAAGATTGGAGACTCCTGGGTTTGTTTTTTTTTTTTTTTATTTTACTTGGTTATTTAACGACGCTTTAACAACTATGAGTTTATTTAGCGTCGATGGGATTGGTGATAGCTGATGATATTTGACGAGATGAGGCAGAAGATTCGCCATAGATCACCTGACATTTGCCTTATGATTGGGAAAAACCTCGAAAAAACCAACCAGGTAATTAGTCCAAGCGGGAATTGAACCCGCGCCCGAACACAACTCCGGATCGGCAGGCAAGCGCCTTAGCCGACTGAGCTACGCCGGTGGCGCTGGATTTGTAGTGAAGGATCTGCCCTTGGGCAGAAAACAATGAATGAACGAATGAATGGTTATTTAATAATAAGTATTTATATTCTATATAATACTACATAAGTCAAAATAACCGATTATTTAAATTTAATTAAATTTAAACAAAAAAACACGTCAATTTAAATATTGAGGAGGAAGTCTGAAACCAGGCTTAATTCCATTTTAGATTTCATCTCCACTCCAGCCACCCCCACTTTGAAATTTCAAATGGCATCCCCATATTTTTATAAAATTATAAATTATGGTTTATTTAACGACGCAACTGCAGAGGTTATATCAGCTTCGCCGGTGTGCCGGAATTTTGTCCCGCAGGAGTTCTTTTACATGCCAGTAGTTCTACTGACATGAGCCTGTCGCATTTAAAATCACTTAAATGCCATTGACCTGGGCCGGGATCGAACCCGCAACCTTAATCATAGAAGGCCAACACTATACCAAGTACGCTACCGAGGCCGACCATATTTTTATACTTAGCCCTAAATATGAAAGAGTATTCAATTATTTATACACCTCATTCATATGTTTTTTATCTTCGCCTGGCAACCTGTATTTTTGTTATTATCAGTTGATTGTAGGATGAAAACACAGCCTATTTTGTGTAATTTCCTAAATTTAATCAATAAAGATTATAATTTATATTCTCTCTTGAAGGGTATACACCATTTTAAAGTAATTTAATACATAAACTCAACTATTACATGAAATGCTCAATAAGTTTTTGTAGCTTTATTCTCTTCAGCTCTAATCAACAATAACAACAATCCAGGTTGCCAGGCGACGATAGAAAACAAAAGATCCGAAAACAAATGAATGAGGTGTATCGACAATTGAATACTCTTTCATATCTATCTTCTATATATATATATATATATATATATATAATATATATATATATATATATATATATAATTTGAACTGGTAATGGAAATTACGGGAAAACGGATGGACGGATTTTAATAAATGACCCCTCATTTTGAAGCTTGGAACTCAAAGTTTTTCGGAAAAATAGTAGTTTTCAGTGAAATGTCAATTTTTAAACATAATTTTCCTGTTTTCCAAAATCCATCTGTCGTCAGTTTTGAGAACTAGCTAATAGCATTCACGGCCGACTTGATATTTCCTTCGCTTATTTGTAAAGGAGAAGCGAAGCGAGCATCAAGTCGGCCGTGTTGCATTACAGAATAAAACAAAACACATACTACGGTAAACAATATTACACGAAGGCCATGATCTGCAAGAATGCTGACATATTTAGTGCTCAAATTAAATTGGTTATTAAAAACTTAACTTACTAAAAAATAATTTACAGGTTCGATTCTGTGGTGTGTCATTTTCTGGGTACAGCTGTGTATTGGATATTAAAACTACAAAACTTGAGGTGGTTTGATGACATTATTACCATCAGAAATGAAATATTATTGTAGTTAATGCCATGATGTGACTATTTTTCATTAATTATTATACATATTAATGCTATATTGATGATATGAAAGTGAAACGTTTTGGGGTTATATAAGTAGATGTAGAGAATAACTTAAATTAGTTTTTGATTTCTATATTTTACTGAGTGGCGGTTATATAGTATATATAGTATATGTTACTGAAAGCTATAAAACTTACGTAAGATAATAATATTATTAAAATCAAATATTTTTACAGTTATAAATCAAGTGGGGTTGGGCCTTTTTCATATACTTAATGGCGGTGTGATGTAGATATTTATATGCGTAGTTCTCTTCAGTATTGGCTTGAGAGAGAGTATCTTTCATTATTATGGAAGGAAATAACTTTCAGAATGTCTGGTATTCTTCATTGAAAATAAATCTGAAAAATGTTTATTTGGACGTCTAATGAAATTAGTTTGCAACATTTGCTGCACAAACCACTAGTTAAGTATAAAAATATAGGGGTGTCATTCGAAATTTCAAAGTACGGGTGGCTGGGGGTAGGGGTGAAATCTAAAATGCAATTAAGCCTGGTTTCAAACTTCCCCCTCAGTATCTAAATTGGCGTGTTTTTGTTTAAATTAAATTCAGTTTAAATAGTTATTTAGACTGGGAAGTTTTGAAATGAAAGCTCTGTATATTACGCTTCTATGCAATACACACCCTGCGCAAGAAATAGAAGTAATTTCTTGCTGTAAATTCATCTTTCATACTCACGTCGCCTGTATAAACAGTTTTCGAACTCGAGGTGCTTATCATTGGTGTAGGTCTGCCCGTCAGAGCCGCAGATTTCTTGCTTCAGGCTGAATGGAGAATATCCAATGTAGTCGCAATCTGGCTCCTCGGGATCGGCCGCTTGGGACACCGACCACATCGCCACCGCCACAAGGACTGCACACACAGACATATGCATTGTCACATCTGTATATATAATTTGAACTGGTAATGGAAATCACGGGACAACGGCTGAACGGATTTTAACAAATGACCCCTCATTTTGAAGCTTGGAACCCAAAGTTTTTCAGAAAAAATAGTAGTTTTCAGTGAAATGTCAGTTTTCCTACATAATTTTCCTATTTTCCAAAATCCATCTTTCGTCAATTTTGAGAACTAATGCATTTAAAAATAAAACAAAACACACACTACAATAAACAATAGGCTATTACACGAAGGCCATGACCTGCAGGATTGCTGACACATTTAGAGCTTAAATTCAATTGGTTATTAAAAGCTTCAAGACTTATTAAAAATAATCTACAGGTCTGATTCTGCGGTGTGTAATTTTCTGAGTGCAGCTGTGTATTGGATATTAAAATCTACAAAACTTGAGGTGGTTTTATGACATTATTACCATTAGAAATTAATTATTATTATAGTTAATGCCATGTTGTTAATACAGGGTGTATCTAAATTGGTGTCAAATATTTCGCGGACGTGTTCCTAACATAAAAACAATTTAAAAAGTTAATAATAACATAGGTCTGAAAACCATTCGTTAGGGAGTTATTAAAGGATTTGTCCCTCCATTAACCGCTGATTGTTTGATGGTTTTTTGTTTGTTTGTATTTTGTAGAGCAAAGAAATCAGAAGAAAATGTATTCTGTGAATGAACAGAACGAAATGATTTGCATCATTTAATTGATTATGTGCTTCTGGACGTCATCCAACGAATGTGTTTTAACACGATGCTGCTCCAGCTCATTTCAGTCTGATAGTTCGTAATTTTTTAATGATCGATTTCCCCAAAGATGTATTGGTCGAAGGGGATTCATTGCATGGCCTGCTCGATCGTCTGATTTGAATCCAATGGATTTCTTCGTCTGGTTTATGCGACTCCTGTACTTAATGTGATATTCTGAGAGCGTATCCAAACTGGATTTCACGAAATACGAAACACTCCAGGAATTTTCAACAGAGTACGCCAGAGCATGTAACGTAGGTTTAGGGGACACATCGAAGCAGGAGGAAGCCACTTAGAGCAATTTTTGTAACATTAAATTTTGTCTTGTAACTCTGAAATAAATGATTTTGAGATCAATGTTCATATGAACTTTTTGTAATGTTTTGGTGTTAGGAACACGTCCCCGAAATATTTGACACCAATTTAGATACACCCTGTATATAAACTATAATACTTGCGTAAGATAATAATATTGTTATTAAAATCAAATATTTTTATAGTTATTAATCAAACGGGGTTGGGTCTTTTTTATATATTTAATGGCGATGTGGTGTAGATTCAGTATTGGCTCGAGGGAGCGCAATAATTATAATTCATAAGGAAAAACGATATTACTTACCGGTACTGATAAAATAAGAGGCCTAGAAAATTTTGAAGTCTCCCAATCATTTCAGCAAGATCTCTTAGCAGGATAAAATGATTTTACCCTCTACATTTCAAGCTCTACATGCAGCAGCTATACCAAGATGCTATGTATATTGTACGAAAGTATAGCAAACCTGACTTCCTTTAACTTTCACCTACAACCCACAATGACCTGAAATAGCTATTGCTTCATTCCCACATGAAAAACCCACTGATCGTCCTGACATTTTTACTTGCGTTTTCGAGTTGAAACTCAAAACCTGAAGGTGGATAGGTTCAAGAAAAAGTATTTGACATAAAAAACATTCAGAGGGAGTATGTTTCATTATTATAGACGCAAATAACTTTCAAAATGTCTGGTATTTTTCATTGAAAATAAATCTGAAAAATTTTTATTTGAACGTCTAAAGAACTTAGTTTGCAGCATTTGCTGCACAAGCACTAGTCATCAGTATAAAACAAAGCAGTATTCCCGACTCAACGGAAAACTCTAAACTAGATTTAGTATGCCTTACATTGTATTGACATTAAAATTATTTACTGATGTACAGATAGTGTATATTAAGAATGCCAATTTTTGTTTCCTGAGGCCGTATAGATACTGAGAAAACAATGTTGAAATATAGAATAATTATGCTGACGAAAGCTGTACCTCCGCACTTAAAATTTCTAATCAATCCCTGCCTTGTTTATGCTACATCAGTTTATTAGATCGCCTGTGGTATAAAACTGGACTAACCTTGGCGAAGTGTACATTCACATGTTGCCATGCGGACTGCTCTCTTATATCGGATACAAGAGAAGGTCATGGCAATAGACAATCATTATGCAGGGAGCGACATGTTGTACAGCTGACGTAATTTTATAACTATTTACGGTGTTTGTAGAGAAGTGAGCGACTTTCCTCTGTGTGCTCGTGCTGTTTGAATGTCTGCTTTCACGCCTTGTTTGTGTACAGCGTGGGAAACGCATTCCTCTGCCGTCTTCGCGTTGGTATGCGAATGAATGACTGCAATGTTGTGAATGAGCACGAACTCCACCGCATACTGATGCTGCACGTGCTACGGATGCCATTCGAGTCAATACGTGCCATGAGAGACATCAATGCGTTCCTTATTATGGCTGTAATTAGTCTCTACACATGCTGATTTATCTCTATATGAAAGCAAATGCCTTATAATTAATTAAATTGCGGCGTTTATCGCTATAATTCAGAGCAACATAAGTACGCATTCCTTCGTCTGGGTAATAGGCGTACAGTACCACATATGAACAACTGGACTCTTTCTTAATTTTTCACCTCTATCGTCTATATTCGACCTACAATAAATAATAATAATAATAATAATAATAATAATAATAATAATAATAATAATAATAATGTTTTATTTTCGCTGTCAGAGTTAAGGCCATAAGGCCTTCTCTTCCACTCAACCAGCCTTAATCAATAAAATACATATTTAAATTACGAATATTTACACTAAACTTAAAAAGGTTCTCCAGCAATATTCTTCAGTTAAGTTTTAACGACTAGTAGACTACATATTTATTTAAGTTTAGATAAACCTATAAGATAAAGTAGTAACTTAATTTATGAGCTAATTTAATTCAATCAATTATAATTAATTTGAGATTTGAGATAGCTAGTAAAATGATGAAAATTAATTTAATATAAGCTTACTAGAACTATGTTACAGGGAGAAAAAAAAATATATAAATCTAAAATATATTTCTATAATGAGAATATTAATGTAATTGCCATTAGAGGTTTTGTAAATATATTTAGAGAAATTAATGATAATAAGAATTTGCAGATGTTAGTTTCATTATGTGTAATAAATATTAATCAGCAATTAATTTGTTAAGTAAGAATTTATGTAATTTTGACCTAAATGAAGTTATTGTCCAACAACCCCTTACATCATTCATTAGCGAGTTCCAATTTCTAGCAACTGAAATTGTATAAGATGAAGAATATAAAGATGTCTTGTGGTAGGGTATAATGAGCAAATTGTTATAATGAGATCTTGTACTTAGCTGATAATATGCGGATAAATTTTGAAAACGAGAAACCAAATAGATTGGGGTAGCGGTGCGCAGAATTTGAAAGACGGGGAAACATGATCATACGAATATTAAAAATATAACGGACGCACGCATTATGCACACGTTGTAGCCTGCTGCTCAAATTTGCATTTAGGTTTAATATAATATCGCAGTAGTCGAAGTGTGGCATCACGAGTGTTTGTACAAGGATTAATTTTAATTTATCAGGAAGAAAGTGCTTCAGTCGCTTTAATGAGTCGCTTTAAATATTTTTGAAAGGATTTGATGGAATATGATTTCGCTCTCCTTGGAAATGCGTACGTCATATTCGATTAACACGCGATAAACTCAACAATGTGATCGAGTTCGTTCCTATATGAAGAGCAACTAATCAAAACGTAGCCTAAATTGTGACATAAGACACAATTTCCAGGAGAGACAAAAATGCGTATTTTCCGAATTATTTGTAGTAGAAAGATAAATAAAATCTTGTTTCAATCTATGATTGAAGGTGAAACAACCACATACCTCAATAAAAAATTAAAAAATCACAGAAGTTATAACACTATTTAACTTGACAATTGGACGAGTTACGCAATAAGAGACCAAGAGCGCCAAAAACCTGTTTCTTGATATTGGCCATTGAAATAAACCTGTTTTTTTTTATAAAATATTTTATGCAAGAAGTATTATAACATTCATACCATTACAAAAAATATCACAAATAATTCCAAAAAAGATTAACCGATTTTTAATAAGAGACCAACAGTTGAATTATTATTTCAAAGCAAAATAAATAAATTAATTTTATGCAATAAACGAATTTTTGCTTATACATAACAGCAAAATCGCATTCTTGATTTTTTCGAGTTAAATTAGCCTGCCATCAACAGATTTGTGCAAATATCTCATTTTTTTTCAAATTGTCGGTTGATCTATTATTGCGTAACTCCGTCCAATTTATGTTTTGATACGGTTTGGTAGACATTTAAGGAATTCCTCCAATTTGACAATTTTTCCCGAATGTTAATGCCTGTTTACGTTATTTTCAAAGTGTGTCTTACGATAAAATCTCGTAAGTCTATAAATGTTTTTATATTTTATAAATAAATGCACAACAGTTGTTAGTTGGAATGTAAAAGGAATAAGAATTTATTTTGCTCTTCTGTACAATTTCCTCAAACGCAGTTACGAGGTTTTACAAGTAAGTCAACGATATCTACATAATCTGTTTGAAGAGTTTATTATAATCCAGGGGTGGGTAGGTTGCAATTTATATTTGAAAACATAATTCTCTTCAGTTGTGCTTTGACATGGCTGCAATTGTGAGATTAAATTTGGCAGCATATGAATTTAACTGTTCGTAGTTGAACTTAGCCTATAGCTTCAATAGCTCCGAAACTGTTTCATATGAATTAGTCACGTCTGGTTTGAAATCCTTCAATTAATGATTAAATATATAATTATTTTTACAGTTATTTTCAAATACTTGAACCCTCAGACGACCAAAACAGGTAGTGAATGGGGAGAGTAGAGCTCATCGCTATTAGATAACAGTTTCGGTCTCAATTGTAAACGCAATTGTTATGCGTAAGTGAGTCACTGAAGAAAAGCCTAATAAATATTTATATCACTTTAAAATAATTTTCTTATTACAAAGAAATATTTGAAACTGTGGCATTATATGTATCGATATTTTATGTAGGTCTGTGTATTATTAATGTTGTCTATAGGCTACATGAAGTGAAATAACTTAATACTGGAATAATAATCAATCAAGAAAATTACAGCGCATCTTCTTATTTTGATGCATATTAAATTATTCCATTTATGAATGAGTTTTGAATAATGGTTCAAGAAAACAAATCATATAAGAGTAATATTTTTCGAAATAATATATACGAATTTCGTTTGTAATATTGTATAGGAATTTTATTGTTGCGCAACGTCTTAAACGTATGGTGAGACAGTAAACGTTCTACCAAAAGTTTAAGGACACTCCTCCATAAGTGATGTTTCAATAATAATAACATTGATCTGTTCAAGAATTTAAATATTTGGGTAGTATAATTGACCTGTCCTTATACTTATGTGAAACCATCGAATGTTTATACAGGGACTAGATGCCTGGAGAAATTAAGTTTTTACTGCAAACCCAATCTATCTTCCAAACTGTGGATTATAACTATTTTTCTGTTATGAAACTTATTGAAAAATTACATTTATTTATTTATTTATTTATTTATTTATTTTTATTGCTAGTAAGTTTGAAATGAATACAAATTAATAAATACAATGAAAGATAAACTGAGCACACTCCTGAATGAGTAAGACTCGTGCTCAGGAGAACAAGAGATTCCAATACAGACAAAAATAAAATTAAAATTGAGAGTGAATACAGATTAAATAGTGTTTAATATGTTTAAACACAAACTATAAATCCAGTACAATTTTTTATATTTTTTATTAATTTGGATATTTTATGAGGTTCGTGGTTGAAATATTATTGGAATAAAATTTGTTTAATAATCTGGATACAATTTTTTATATTTTTTTATTAATTTGGAGATTTTTCGGAATAATTTGTAGTTTAAATTTTATTGGAATAAAATTTGTTTAATAATCTGGGACCTTGACTCATGCTATGATCAAAAGCTGCATTGGTTTTACATCTGTCTTTTGGTTCAGACAAACTTATTGAAAAATTCATATTTTTTTAGTTCTATATGTATATTATTTCAAAGTTATTAAAATTTCTATGAAAATATCTTAATTGTTTTCCTTTAGGAAATAACTGTCATTTTCTAAAATTCTCTTGAGCTTGAAATTCGTGGTAAATGGACCCGGATCCGTCATTGCCATTTACATTATAACAGTGGGAGTTGGTAACATCGGTCAATCAACTTATTCTCTCCAATTTTAATAATCCGCTGTGAAATTTGCTGCGAATGTGGAAAGGTTGGATTTGTCCTTGAAAAAATAAAAATAGGTCGAAATTCAGTGAGTGTGGACGTGAAGTCGCAGATTATTGGGATGTGGAAGAATGACTGGAGATAATATCTAACTTCATTCCAAAATTTGTTAACCTAAGTCAACCCATTCTGGAGTAATTATTTTTTTTTCAAAATATGTAATATTTCAATAAGTTTCATAACAGAAAAATTGTTACATAAATCCAAGTTTGGAATATAGACAGATTGGGTTTGTAGTAAACACTTCACTCTTCACAGGTATCTGTTCCTTGTAAAAACATAAGTATAATGACAGGAGTGAAACATCACTTATGAATGGTGTCCTTAAACTTTTGGTAAAACCTGTATATGCAATCTTCTTAACATTCAATTTTTTTATTTCCGATAAAATTTTCAGAGATTTAAGAAGTATTCTGTATTTTTTATAGTTTCATATACGTGTGTTTGTATGGAATGGACACCATTCAATATAAAGTTCTGAAATTATGGTTTACTGAAAAGACCATTTTAATTTACAAATTTATAAAGTTAGCAATGCCATGATTATTCCTATAAATATCACTGCTACTTACCAGGTCTAAACTTCATCAAACCAACTTAATTTTAATCTCATAAAAGTATAATTTAAGTATTATCTCTTAAGAAATTACAAATATCCTGTGTACTCACATGTTAATAACACTAATGTCTTCATCTTGTTTGCTTTGGTGCCGCACTCCAGGATAGACTGAGCCTTCTATTTTTCCTACGAGTACTTTTGTTTGGGAGTATTTATACGCGCGAATCATTTTGGAAGTGAGGGCAATCCGGTTTCCGTTTTTTCGTTTTGTTCCATTGTGAACGGATCTAGTGAAGATCAAGGTTACAGCTCTCAAGGTTCGAACGGATATCCTAAAGATGATTCTCCTTGAAAATTTTCATTACAATTTTCGTCTATAAATTTTCTCATCCATCGATAACTAGCAATTATATTGATGAAAATTATTTCTGGTATATTACATAATCTCTTCGGCCGTCTATGATGCCATTACTAATTTATTTTAGACAAACATAATGTATCAGCTCCTACGTTGTAGGTCATGGCTTATTGTTTGTGACTATAAACCTCCTGGATTATATCGGGTTTGGTTCATTGTAGGAAGTTATTTTTTCTCCACCTTATGAAGGCTTTAATGTGTATTCTTAGTCTTTTTTATTTCAAGCGATGATCTTGTGTCATGTTGAACTTATATATTGTAAACTTCATGTGATAATAATGAATCTTGCACGATTCTAGACGCAGTGAACCAAATATTGATGATTATTATAGTATACGGTATTCTCAATATATAAAATAAATTTTGTATTGGTATTCACAATGAAAAGGAGGTTACCTGAGTTACGGAAAAGCTTCTTTAGGTTTTTAAAACCATTTTGATTTCCGATAAGCCGTAACTGTGATATGTAATTTTATTTAAAAAATTGCATATTCTTTAGGTTTATTGATTCTAGCTTCCTTGTTTGGCTTGGCTTCTATTTTTCAGGGCCTGATCCGGAATGGATTCTTGTACTTAAATCTTGCTTTGGCCCATTGCTCGCCCTATATATGCAGTGATTGTCCTTGTCCGACAGATGACATTCGTGAATCCGATGCCTTCACGTAGGACATCCTGCCTCAGCCAGGTCCCGTTCTCAGAAGAATATCTGATAATCCCCAGGATCTGGAGCTCCAAGCCCTCCCTATATCAGCTTCGGAAACTTATACTATAAGAAAAACTTCATCCCAACTCCTTTTGAACTATCGAAGGTGACAGATGAAATGAGGAGGAGTGTGGAAAGTGTTGGTAAAATTCGATGGTATGGTGTTTTGAAATAAATGAAAATTAAATTTGTTATCCGTATTGTAATAATTTTGCTGTTATGTATAAGTAAAATTCGTTTATTGAAAAAAAAAAGATTTATTTATTTTGCTTTGCAATGTTAAGTTAGCTGCTAGTCTGCTACTAAAAATCGGTTAGCCTTTTTTTTTTTAGAATTATTTTTGTTATTTTTGTACTAGTATGAATGTTACAATACTTTTTGGATAATGTTTAATAAAAAAACATATTTATTGCAGTGGTCAATATCTCGAAAACAGATTTTTGGCGGTTGGTCTCTTATTGCGTAACTCCGTCTAAATGATAGTATTATTTTGGTTTTTGCAAACCCACTTGTAACATTTAACTTGTGTATTCATCTGAGGAACAAAACTCCATTTGCACAAAAAGATAACTTATCCCCCTTTACCCGAAGACCATTGAACTATAGGCCTGTAGGAAAATGCGAGTACCCTGAGAACCTCTATAACGCCTTCTTTGTCCACCATAAATTCCATCACAACCTGGCCGGGAATTGAACCCGGGCCACTTGGATAAAAGATCAGCGCTCTAGTGCTAGAGCCACTGCGTTGCCGATTCTAGCTTTTACATCCTTATCTGACCGATATTGCTTCGATTTAATACATTTTAGATTTACAAATTTAGAAATGAAGAGTAGAGTCTATTTATCATTCTACCTAACTTGAGTCCATACTTTTGTTTTGACATTTTAAAATGTTTTTTTGGCATGTCTACTTGGAAACTGCTGTTTTTATAACACATTATTGTTAGGAAGTTCTTCTTTGCTATACGCTGCGGCAAAACATTGTTACGATTAATTTTCCGTACAAATATCCCAAAGTTGTCATAGTAACATACTGTTAGTACTGTCACAGTCTAGTATATACAGTCACGAAGCTCAATACGTAGTAAATATGCATCCATGGATAGTTGCTAACCACTAGGATCGCTAATATCGCCTCATTACAGACAATGCGAAATAGTACTGGCACAGTCTTTTGTTCCTAGCACCCTCACAGCTCAAGCTCGTGACTGTATATACTAGACTGTGGTACTATAAAGTCAATGTAGTATTAGTAGGCCGTGACTCCTAGCTTACGAAAATCTCAATAGCCTGTGATTTAATGAGTTAATTAATTCACATAGAATTTCCATGTAGTTGTGCTAAAAAATACTGTGTGTAACTAGTACGAAAGTGTCTTTCGCGCACTCGTTTAGAAAACGTCTCACTCGTACACAAAAGTATCACTTTCTCTCCTAGTTACGTAAGTAACTATTATCTTCAATACATTTATATGCCAGTTAGATATCCTCATCGTTCTTCGTATTTACTCTTATTCTTCCTTTAGTTTTACATCTATTTACATGTAATACTTATGAACGAGCAGCTACTGTTAGATCTTAAGTTTACCTTTCCGATACAGCTATTTATGCAACCCATCGCAACATTGACATAAACATCGCATGCCCTTGGCTTGAAAATTGGCGCATCGCATTGAACTAGAATAAATGCGAAGCAATGATATTTACTTTGTGTCGTCCTGCTAATCCTTCATGCGTAAATCTTTCAACCAACGTGATACCGTGGAAACCAAAGGATGAAGCAGTAAAATATCTTGGAGTGCACTTAGATCGCCGTCTATCATGGAAACATCACATCAACAACAAACTTAAATTGGCCTACTCAAGACGCACTAAATTATATCCGCTCCTCAACAAGAAATCATCTCTAAAGCTACAAAATTGCAAGCTACTTTACACATCTCTATTAAGATCTCTACTGCTTTACGCCTGTCCTGTCTAGGGAGGAGCTGCAATAAGTGAAATTAAACACATCCAGTCATTTCAAAATAAAGTCCTACGAATTTCACTCAATTCTCCTTGGTTTGTCCGTAACAGCCAACTACACAGAGACACTGGTATTGACACAATCAAACACTTTATTCATTCACAAGCTAAGAAGTTCTATAACAACCTAGAATATGTTCCAGGCGCCATCCACTACTCTCTCGGAAGGAAGTCCACATTTCCCACCAGAATCAAGAGCCGACTTCCAGTGGACCTCATATTATAATCAAAATTTATCATCACACCAACCTCTGTATATAATTATTTATTAACAATTATTTTTGTTCATTGAGGACCCCAATCTAGGCTGTCATGTATTGTATTTATATTTTTTTAGAAATAATCTGTATAGCGCTAAATGCGCTGATCGATCAATAAATTATTTTAAAAAAGTTTACCTTTTATATCAATATGTCTATATGCCAGTGGATATACATTGTCCGCATAATCTATGTTCTCAAGTTTTTCATGCAGACAACTTTGTATTCCTCTTTTCCTTTTGCTTATGCTGTTTACAATATTTTGTCCTTGATTATTATAATGAAAAGTTTTGAAGAAAGGAAGCATCCCTGATGTACTCCACTAGATGTATTAATATTTTTTAATTGGTGTTTACACGGCAAGGAAAGTTTCGACACGCAGTCTTTGTGATATTTAAGAGTTACTTGAGATTGCTATCTTGGTAAGAGATCTAACAGATAGGACCCCCCCCCCTTTTTCTATAGCCTACTGACGTCAGAACTGTTGCGTAACACAAAGTTAAATAGGCTAATATAATAATTACAAGTATAAAAATATCTGAACACAACTAACTGTTAATTAAGACACTCTTTATGCCTAATAATGGAGGATATTTGCTCAACATTTAGCAACAAGAATCCAAAGGGGAAAAGGAATTGGCAAACAGGAATTATGTAAAGTATAATTTTTTAGGGCTCATGGTAGTGGTGATGGAGCTCTGAGATTATCTTTTCCTATTCCAGTTAAATATTAATATGAGTAGTTCATATTCTTACAGATACAACAAGAAAATCACTTTATTGTTTTAAAACCTATGCCATACAATTTTTAAAATACTTAATCTTATCTGTTACACTCACACTTTCAAAAATAATTTTTTTGATACAGTTTTGTTTAACTTTTAAAACCGAATTGAAGAATACTTGCAACGTTGAAATTTTTCAGCCTTTTTCTCTGCCTCCGTGAGTTTCTTGATGTATTCATCATGTAACTTTTTACGTTCTGCTTCAGCTCGTTTCTCATCTTCTTCTTTGCACCAACCATTCTTCACCTTTTTGATTTCTGTAACATACAGGCACAATGTTGTAAATCATTTTTACCATCATAACCTACAATATATGTATAGGCTATATCAAAAAAAGAATATTATATACTCTACATGATAATTCGCCCGTATTATAGTACTTCACTCCACTATTCCTCTATGCCAGTGGTATTTAATGTTTCCTGTTGAGTACCCCCAAAATACATTTTTTTATCTTCGTACCCTCAAACTGCATTACAATTATATAAGAAATAACAAAAGTGTAAAATAAATTTATTATTATTATTATTATTATTATTATTATTATTATTATTATTATTATTATTATTATTATTATTATAACTATTAGTATTATTATAAGTATAGAAGTTATTCATGCAATAATAATAGTAATGAATTATGTAAACTACTATTAAAGCAAGGAAAAACAAGAGTTGATATTGTAAAAGTAAATAATATGTAAACTGCAATAATTATCAACAAGTATAATAATAAAATAAATACGTCAACATTTTTTCACACGTTGTCAGTGAGATGCATATACCTTGGAACAACCCCGCGTACCCCTGGAGGTGCGCGTACCATAGATTGAATACCACTGGTCAATGCTATACCACAGTCTAGTATATACAATCACGAAGCTCAATACGTAGTAAATATGCATCCATAGATAGTTGCTAACCACCAGGATCGCTAATATCGCCTCATTACAGACAATGCGAAATAGTACCGGCACAGTCTATTGTCCCTAGCACCCTCACAACTCAAGCTTCGTGACTGTATATACTAGACTGTGGCTATACTATTAGCAGTAGTCTAGGGATAAAGCGCTTTGGGAGAAAGGTTAAAGGGTGGTTCACAATAAACCGGGAACGTAAACGACAACGGGAACGAGAACGGAAATAAGTATTATTAAAGTAAATGTATTTAAATGTGAATATTCACAATTAACTATTGTGAATGCTCACATTTAAATGCATTTATTTTAACATTATTTCCGTTCTAGTTGTCGTTGTCGTTTCCGTTCCCGGTTTATTGTGAACCAGCCTTAAGCCGTGTGTCCCGTGTGGAGTTTTTGGGCACGTTAAAGACCTCCAAGCCTAAATTATAGCCTCTGGGCCAAATTTCTTCTCTCTTGTGTCCTAGTAATACTTGAGTTGCATGCTACGTGAAGTTTAAGGCGATGTGCTTAGGCCTACCATTTGTCCATCTGCTCTTGTCGACAATCAAGTGTAACTATGGTCGGTCCCAGGTATCTGTAGAGTAGAAAGACGAAACAAGACCTTTGCGGGATAAATCGCAGTATAGCGAACGCCAGTAGGGGAAGTTATTCCCATCCACATTAAATGTGCATTCGACACAACACTCGCCTATCACGTAGAGTGTCTATTGAGCTAGTAGGGGAAAAGTGGAAGGGGTCGTGGGCGGAGCTTCTACGTTCGCTATATTGCGATTTGCCCGTTTTACGCAAGTGGTATGTGGGAAGGCTAGGGCCAATGCTTGCCCTGGGAGGAGGTGTTGGTTGAACGAAGCGAGCAATCGCTTGCAGGGATTGGATCATTTCTATCTGAGCTCTACTCTACCTTCTAACACGAACATCTTACCCCTTAGCGGCTTCGAGCTGATACTGCCTGCAATACACTCCAGCACAGATAGACTCCGCCCACATATGCGTGAAGTTTCTCTACAGATTCCCGGGACGGTTCATACATATAAGAGGATTCCACGTTAAGAAAAAAACATTGGTCTTACGGGCCTTGCCTAGTATACTGTTGCCGAAAGGTGCCTCCGTACAGTGTTTTTGTAAGTTTATCGCACAAGATAGTCACGTGGAGTCCGCTCAAATGATAAAAAAAACCTCTTAATGCCATAATTGTTTCTGAAAAAAAAACATAGGCCTACATTATAACTAAAAGGTGCTCAGGAAAATATTTGGGTCTAAGAGAGATGAAGTTACAGGAGAATGGAGAAAGTTACACAACGCAGGACATAAGTAGGAACATTAAATCCAGACGTTTGAGATGGGCAGGGCATGTAGCACGAATAGGTGAATCCAGAAATGCATATAGAGTGTTAGTTGGGAGGCTGGAGCGAAAAAGGACCTTTGGGGAGACCGAGACGTAGATTGGAGGATAATATTAAAGTGGATTTGAGGGAGATGAAATATGATTGTAGAGACTGTATTAATCTTTCTCATGATAGGGACCGATGGAGAACTTATGTGAGGGCGGCAATGGACCTCCAGGTTCCTTAAAACCATAAGTAAGTAAGTACATTATAACTAAACTACGACATTTAGGTCATTAACCAACTTTTAGGCACCTGAACTAGACTATTCAAGCCAGAGGGGTAATACCCGTTACAAAGTTGTCGTATAAGGGCACCGTAAAATAAAAATAATTAAAAATAGGCATTAAAATACAGTTTAGATGTATTACTTACGTTACTTACAAATGGCTTTTAAGGAACCCAAGGTTATTGCCGCCCTCCCATAATTTTTGCCAGCGGTTTCCTGTGCAAGATTAATCCAGTCTCTATCTAAATCATTATTTTGTTTAAATCCCTCAGATCCATTTTAATATTATCCTCCCATCAAAATCTCGGCAAATATAAAGTGTCTTTTTTTCCGGTCTCCCAGTAACACTCTAGCATGTATTTCTAGGGATTCGCCCATACGTGCTTACATGGCTGGCCCATCTCAAACGTCTGGATTTACGATAACGGAAATAAGTATTATGTCAGGTGAATGTATTTAAATGTGAATATTGCAGTTCTGTGTTGTGTAACTTTCTCCATTCTCCTGTAACTATCATCCGTTCTTAGCCCCAAATATTTTCCTTCCCACCTTATTCTCAAACACCCTGAACCTATGTTCCTCTCTCAGAGTGAGAGTCCAAGTTTCACAACCATACAGAAGAACCGGTAATATAACTGTTTTATAAATTCTAACTTTCCGATTTTTCGACAGCAGACTGTTGATGATAAGTGAAGTTTCAGGCGAATAATAACACCATTTCCCATATTTATTCGACAATCAAGTTTAATTTCCTCCCAGTGTCATTTATATTTGTTACTGTTGCTCCAAGATATTTGAATTTTTCCAGTATAGCGAACGCTCTTCGAAGGATAAATCCCCAATTTTTATATTTCCATTTTACAATATTCATCACGAGACATAATCATATACTTTGTTTAGATATATAAAAATATAATTTCAGGCAGCTAGAAATAGGATTTTAGGTTCTAAATATTTTTTACACACTCGAACTACGGTAACTATAAAGATGCAAATAATTAGTGAATATAAAGTATTACGCTATACAGTGATAAAGACAGTAAAAATATTATTGTAGTTAGAAACTTAATTTTATTATGTCTTAAATTATAAATAATCAACTTATTATTAATGAATTCATTGGCCTCATTGCTCTGTATGACTGCTGATACATATGCCTTAATATTACAATAAACTAATTAATATTTTACTAACACATTATTCATAATTGGCTTTGCAGGACATAATGATCATATAGGCCTAAATTTTCTGTTGTGAGACTTTATCTTTTGCTAGTTTCGCGCTTATGAAATGGTTCTATCTTTTCACGCGACACTGCTCTTTTCTATTTCTACTGTCCTCTCAAGTGCTCAAAAAACCTGTTACTTTCCGGGAATTTTTTCATTCCTACAATCGAACTATTACAATGTCTTTGAACCAAAATTTTCTCTCTCATTGGTGCACTAAAATACCTCGCCCGTGTCTGAGTGGTTAGCCTCTCTGCCTTCAAACATGGCGACCCAGGTTCGATTTCCATTTGAGTCAGAAAAAATTTGTGGTGGACAAAGCGAGCGCGCAGGGTTTTTCTCGGGTTCTCCCGTTTCCTTTCATCATCATTCCACCAATACTCCACAACACCCTCATTCTAAGATTCCCGAGCCAGTCCTCCAAAACAAATACAAAATGGCTGATAGTTGTACACATTTATGTTTAATAAACGTTATTATTGCTACACGAAAAATTAACAACACATTTTAACAAAATGAAAACAGACTTCTTTGACTCTAAAACTTTAAAATAACTCATAATGGGGAAAATGGATATTTCACGCATCATAAAGCCCATACCAAAATGTTAACATTTTATGTAAAACGAGCAGCTATTTCAGCAGTGTTAGTTTATTCCTTCAGAAAAAATAGGCATTTAGCCTAAAATCCGAGGTATAATTATAGCATATTACATGGAGTATACATATATTTCTAAATATCGGATCTCGAATTAAAGGTGATAATCGGAGATAATGTTGTACGTGTTTTAACAGTGTGAAATCTTGGTTGGCTTCAACTGTACCTCCTCTACTTGTCTGTTACAGTCCACAGCTGGGATGTTTGGCAAGAATGCGGAAGGCTATTTCACCAATTTAGCTGTTACCCCGTTATTCGCAAATTAAATATATGGTAATTTTAGAGGTGTAACAATATTTTAGCACATGAAGTCGCTCTAGTTCTCAATGAAATTGTGTTCTATGAATTAAAAGGAACTAATTAATTACCAATTCTCAATAAAACATATTCAGTGCTTTTTTCTTAAAGTGGACTTCTAAAAATTCCTTGTAGGTAATGAAATCTCTGTCAGGAGGTACCTATGTTCCGGCATCGGAAGATCGGGTTAAATATAAATACAGGGTGAATCGAAAGTAATATCATTAATTTCAGGGGGTTATTCTTTGAGATATTTCAAACAAAAGTTCAATACAAATTTGTTCGTTTTTTCTTCCATTTCGAGATGAATATTGTTTTATATGAAACATTTCATAGCGTGTTTTGGGAAAGCCATTGATTTGATACCCAATATGCTCACTCAGTTATTTAAGAGAGTGGGCCTAGTGTATTATGATAATAAATAATTGAAAGAATTCTAGTTTTGTCCTTTAAATATGCACAGATCTGATCTGAACAAATATAACTTTTCATTCTGGAAAGGAATTTTTCAATGTTACATTTGGTTCGGATCAAATATCTACATATTTAAAGAAAAAAACTAAAATTATTTCAAGCATTTATTATTATCATAATACACTGCTCTAGTAAATTAACTAAAAGAATTCGGGGCAGAAGAAGACATTAAGGTATATGGATCATATGCGTAGACTAAGAGGAAGGCAGAAAATAGGAAAGATTGGAGAATACTAGATTTGCAGTGAAAGATCTACCATTTGACAGAACATTATATATGTATGTATGTACTTACGGTTCACCTTGTATACATATAGGCCTACTATTTGCAAAAGAAGCCGACCGTCCTCTTAATGTTTCAACTGTAAATTTGGCCTATCCAAAGGGTAGCAGCTCAGTCACAAGACCACATTCTATACTTCAGATTGTCAAATGTTTGCGTGACTTTCCACTGCCATTGATCCACCAAGGCGGATGGCTTGACTCTATAGTTGATAATTAGTTTGTGAATCGTTTTTGTAGACCGACATAAGGCCCATATTCTTACCCTTTTCAGTTTATCTCATATAAAAAGAAGACACTGAAGAAAATCGTTGAATAAAATGTTTTTAGCAAGTCGTCAGTTTGGGTTACGTATTTTAAATAAATTTAAAATGATTATATTTCATTATATAATTTCCGAGTTCACTCGCAGGTACAGAAATGAATATAAGAATTACTTTACAGTTTACACAAATAGATATATAGAATGTCAGACGAACACACAGACTTTGGCGTGTAAAAAAACGATTTTTAAATACTAGGAATGATATTGGCAGGAAGGATATCAAAGACGAAGACAGCTATGAATTTGAAGTCAGCCTATCACCTATAAACGTCTTCGTACCTCGCCTGTAGAGACAGTTCTCGAACTGGAGGTGCTTCTCGTTGCTGTACGTCTGTCCATCAGAGCCGCAGATTTCTTCTCTCAGGCTGAATGGCGAATATCCAATGTGATCACATTGAGGTTCCTCTGGATCTTCTGCTGTAGACACCGACCACATCGCCACCGCCATCAGGACTACAGCAAAAATGAATTAACAAGGCTGTAATTTACAAATATTACAATTTATATTCGTAGAATGGAGGAAATACCCTAAGAAATAAGCAATAAACATACGTCACTTCATATTATGTGTAAAAGCTGATGAAAATGACTCCGTGGCAAATAGGCTAATATTAAACAAATTTATTGAACAAACTAGTACATATAATTATCTGGGATACTTACTATGCTATGAAAATGAAAAAGATGTAGGTACATAACAAAGTTTCAAAAATTTTAAGAATAACAAGAATTATTAATAATATACAGAATGGGAAGTGAAATAGCCTTGCAGATTTCCAGAACAAATAGCTCATGTTTTACGTAACAAAAAACTATATCATATTGGTGGAAAGTTCATAGTTTTTTTTCAAATGTTTAACAATCTCTTATTCGGTAACTATTGCGAGTAAGACCGTGATTTTTGTCCATATCGATAGAGAATCTAATAGAGAATAATTTATCTCTCTGGCGTATTTCAATAGCGTACACGGTTTTCTTGTAAATTTAATTTTGAAAACCCCTAAATCGAAGCATTGCACGAAGATAGCATAATTTCAAAACTATTATCTCTAATGGCACCAAATCTTGTTCAGATGATAGTATTTTAGGCATGTTTATGTAGTTTAAATTTCATAGATTTCGGATGAAAATTGTATAAGTTTTAAAACTCACATGTGTGTCCTCTTAAAGTAGGAGGCGAATGTTGATCCATTCCTGCCTTAGAATTGATCCGTCAGTTTCTTCACTGCTCTACTCTGCTCCCTTCTTCAGTTTTGCGGCGTGCTTTATTATTAATGTTGGACATCTTAATTTGGACATTCGATTTGGATATTCAATCCAATTAATTTTGTATGTTCCTTTTTCCTTCATATGGGGACGGACTAGAAGGTTAGCATCGACGCCTCAAATGTGTTTATTATGCCCTACTATTCCTTTACCTAGTAATGATTGTTGAAGTCCGAACAGCCGCTGTCTTTGTATATATCTTGACTCAGGTATGTGATGCCATCTATCGAGTCAGCCACGTATTCGTAAGGATCCGATGGAGTCCCACTACTGGGTGTTCAGTTCAAATTGTGTCATGGCTCGCTGTATGCCGTCATGTGGCTAGCCGATGAGCCTAGAGAATCCAATCTTCCTACACTTCCGCAGAGGCGTATCACCTATGAGCGAGAGAAGTTGCCTAGCAAGTACGGCGTTCATTCTGAAGAGTACATACCGATACGTACGGTAACGCCAGTAGTGGCAGGAATGTGAACTGTTTGGAAACACGTACTATCGGGATATGGGGAGAGGGTTAAGACGATTACTTACGTATTTGTTGACATTAATTTCGACGGTCAACATGGACACGGAGCATTTGATTTGTGTTGTGGAATGTTGCCGTACGCAACAGATGATAACAAATACCCTCTGTACGACTTGCCCGCGCAAAACACAGTTCGAAAGAGGTTATGGTAGCACACAGACCGTACAGGCCGCCATATGTTGCTGCGACGTTCAAGTTATACCGTACACGTTCTCAAGTTCAGATTGAACGCCTTGAATAATAGGCAACTTCTCTGACATATAAGGTGAAACTCGCTTCAAATCGGTGACTCAACAACAGTGACGTCATGACACACTTTGAAATGAACACCCAGTAGTGTGTTCTTCTACTCTTCCCTCTCTAAAACTTACTACGCTTCTGAGACTTATACCACACATACACCAATCACAATACTAGGCTTACGTCACACTGACGTCGTGTTTGGTGAATGCTATTGTTAATGAATATTGAAATGGAGAGTAGCTGTGGAATGATGCCAGGAAACGGTAGAATTCCGAGAACCTTCAGAAATCTTGGTTTGTCCACCACAAATATGACTCCGCCATTATCGGGATTCGAACCCGGATCTGCAAACCATGCAAGATTTTAAGAATTTTTCATATAAAGTAATGTAAAAGTGATAGAGCTACAAATAAAATTGTAATAAATTAATTCATTTAGTTCATTTAGTGTTCTGCCCGAGGGCAGGTCTTTCGCTGCAAATTCAGCTTTCTCCAATCCTTCCTATTATCTGTCTTCCTCTTTGTCTCCTCATATGATCCATATGCAGGATATTAATGTCGTCTTTCATCTGATATCTTCTTCTGCCCCGAACTCTTCTCCCGTTTACCATTCCTTCCAGTGCATCCTTCAGTAGGCAATTTCATCTCAACCAGTGACCCAATCAATTCCTTTTCCTCTTCCTGATCATTTTCAGCATCATTTTTTCTTCACCCACTCTTTCCAGCACAGCTTCATTATACGTTTTTATTTTATCGCGTCAAATTCAAACATGTCTTAATCTACTCAAAAAATTCTGTTGCATGGAAATAACCTGAGGTCAAGGGATAAGTAATACCACAGTCTAGTATATACACTTACGAAGCTTGAGGTGATGAGAGTACTAGGAACAATATACTGTGCCGGTACTATTTTACATTGTCTGTGATGAGGCGATAGTGGCGATCCTAGTGGTTAGCAACTATCTATGGATGCATATTCCCTATATATTGAGCTTCGTAACTGTATATACTAGACTGTGGTAATACTAACAACCGTAAGCTTTTATTATTCTTTGATTTGCTTTTAATTTTGTAGTGTTTAGAGAATATTATTCAAGACTGGCTTTATTAAATAATTGCCTCAAAGCAGTGGTCGACATTCAGACAAAAATAAACGCATCAAGGCCTTAGTAAGAGCCGTTATAAGACAGCAATCCAGAAGGTCACGGTAAAGGACTGGATTATCGAGATAACATATGTATATTAACCGACTGAGAAGGCGTGGAGCGGAGGTGGCAGGGCAGGTTTTGTAGAAATCTGAACACAGTTTCACTGTGAGGCATTGTTAATGTGAAATGCGTCCAAGTAAACAATACTTTTACTCATTCATGAATTAAAATTAAAACGAGGCATACCGCATGCATGCGTGGAATTCCCTAATTGCCCGTTTCAATGCCGCTAAGGATATTGAATATTCAATGCATGCATCATACTAATGCGTGCCACGTATGGCCGTCGGGTAGAGAAGCTCGAAGTGAATGCAAGAGATTAAATCCTGTCAATTATTTTACATTTCACTTTTTAACTAACAACGAGAGATCTCGACTTCCGGATTTTGGTGACAGTTTCTGGTGGAAGTTATTGTAGGTATAATTGAAGGGTTCAGACCCATAGTGGGCCAAGCGCCATTTATTAAAAACGGAGAAAGCAAGGATTAAAGTTAAGTGAATACCATAATTTAATGAAGATTGACGTATCATTTAGTTTAAATGTGTATACTTTGTATTACTTGCTATATGTTTCAATTGAATTATGGTGATAACTTAATTTTAATCCTTGTTTTCTACGATTTTAGTAAATGGCGCTTGGCCCACTATGGTTTTGATCCCTTCAATTATAAAATCAAATAGGTCGAAAAAGATTGACGTATCATTTTAGTTTGAATGTGTATACTTTGTATTACTTGCTATATGTTTCAATTGAATTATGGTGATAACTTAATTTTTAATCCTTGTTTTCTACGATTTTTAGTAAATGCGCCATTTATAAAATCCCTAGGTCAAAAATCAGACCCAAGTGGGCCAAGCGCCATTTATTAAAAACGGAGAAATTATATAACGCCTAAATGTTACTGAGTTATTAGCTGTGATTTCCTTACTTACCTTCCAATTCCGTCTGTTGTCCGTTTTAGCTTAGCGCGTATAATAGTACATAAGAATAGAACAACTATAATATGGCCACAAATGTATATATATATATATATATATATATATATATATATATATATATATATGCGCTCCTGCATATACATGACGTGTATCGTCTCAAATGCAGGTAGTAAGGCCGTAAAAACATTACGAGAGAGGTTCGGCCGGCGCCGTGGATCGTGTCCCGGCATAGCTCAGTTGGAAAGAGCGCTTAGCGCGCAGAGCTGAGAGGTCCTGGGTTCGATTCCCGGTGCCGGTACGAATTTTTCTCGTATTAAATGATATAATAATTATATTATCGAAAAGTTGTATAGGTACCTGTTAATACCCCATTTAAAAATTTTGAAAAAGTTTACTACAGAACACATGGAATAAATCTATTAATACAGAAAGGAACACATTTTAAGTGAAGGGCCACTTTGAAGCAATAGAATTAAGAGGGTTGACGCGTGAAATTTTGGTCATTTTTAGTCAAAAATCGCATTGTCGTTTTCTTGTAAAAAATGAATCGGAATTATCTTATTCATATTTTGAGCAAGTTTAAATACACTGGGACGTTCGAAAGCATAAAAATTACACAATATATAAATGGCTGCACTCTTGAATTTAAATTCCATGCAAATTTTACAAGTTGTTTTCTCACACATTTTTTCAGCACATTTCGTCAGGTTCGAAGCATAAAGACTCTAACAATTTGGATGCTAGGAACATGACATTTTACTGCATGTTCTATATACGATAGTTAACAAAATACTGCATGGATTTTATGATTAAATTAATGCTTTTAAATAAAAAATGAAATATTAATAGTGGCAATGAACAATTTATTTCTAGGTATGCAGTGGTTATAAAATGTTTCCCCCTTTTGTAATAAAGGTATAGGAAAACTGATGCGTGATGTTTTTCTAAATATGCCACTGGTCTTGTAAAAAAATCAAACATTTTACTGAAAAATTGAGCGACACATTTCATTTTCAAATTGCAAATTTTTTATTATATATTTTGATAATAAACTAATTGACTCATAGAAATGAAATTTGACCACATTATTATCTATCATATCGTGATTATATGTACAAAAAATCTAGGACGTAGCTTGAAAAATGTAGAAAATAGAAATTTCACCCATCACCCCCCTTAAGGAGTGAATGGAGAAGAGCCATAGACGAGGCAAAGACCCATCATGGACTGTACTGCCATGCAAGAAGAAAAATTTGTTTCGGTTAGTATATTGGTGTTGTCCGAAGACAGGTTTGAACCTCATAAGGGACACCAACAAGGCATCACTCATGAGGGAACTAGGCCAGAAGATAATGGGGTAGGGTGGTCAGTTCCTTTCCCCCTTCATTGGATATATCGCTGACTAGTAACATATTACATTAATCAGACTTGAGATGTATACAAACAATTATTGTTCTTCCTCTGACATATCGTCAAGTGAGATGTACTGCCTAATATTAGATGTACTGTACACTCTTTGACACGGAAATTGGTCGCTGTGCAAAGACTAAGCCTTACCTCGGAATAGCTCGGGATACTTCGTGTGCGCCGTGTTTACACGCGTGCGATTTTCATAGGATTCGAAGCCCGGTCTTTGTAACGAGAAGAAAGAGCTCTATCGCCAACAAACAAACATTCTCTTGGGGGCAGATAGAAAGGTTTTTTTTCACCATATTAGTAATGTAAAAAAAAGTGCTTATACAAATTTTGGCCATTCGAGTGCAATTACGAGGGCCGTAAAAAATAAGTTTCCCTGTGACCGTTATGAAACAAAATTTCATGGAAAATTTATTGGAACAGATACAGCAATTGTTGAGCTATTTTTCAACATTTCCCACGGGAATTTAGACATATGTCTTACCGTGGAATCAATTTTTGTATCCCTGTGTCGTGGAAGTCTCCCGCCTGGGATCGGAACCAGTGTGTAACAGCCGTTTGCACCTCAATCTATCCCGTGATATGACAAATGTCTCAATTTCAGTGGGAAATATGTAAATAACTCAACAATTGCTGTATCTGTTCCAATAAAATTTTCCAAAGAAATTGTGTTTTCTTTCATTAAACGGCCCCAGGGAAACTTATTTTTTACGGTCCTCGTAATTACGAAAAAGTGGCCAAAATTTGTACAAGCACTTGTTTTGACATTAACATGATGGAAGAAAAAAATAACTTTTTTTATCTGCCCCTTGTGAATGTTTGCTTGTAAGCCATAAAAGCTTCCTAGGAAATGTGTCGTTTCATGACATACAGATACGTCACTGCTACGACTTGATTTCATCCTCGGACCGCGATGCTTAATATTTTCTCATGTGAATCTCGCGTGAACCCGAACGACACTTTACGCAAATTCACGCTAAATGAGAGCGACCAATTTCTGTGTCAAAGGTACAGTGCATTCGTAGCTCGGCCGTACCGTTATAACATAACCTAAATAATATAAACAAGTGTTAGAAAAGTTTTAATTAGGGATGATGAAATAAAAAATAAACATGAATAATTTTAAAAGGAACAATTATTGAAAGTACAATTTTCAAATTTGAATGTTTTAGTGGTCCGGTCGAGCTACGAACGCACTGTAAATCAGCCAGAACTTCAATCAGAGATACTGTACTGTTATCTTAAACTATAATTAGCCTATAATATAGAGAAGCAAACATATGTCATCCGGATATGATGTCTTGCATTACATAAGGATTATGGAGCGCAATGTTTTGCAATAGAAAAGAAGAGACAAATTTCAAGTTTAGGGTCATTATACAAAACAACAACTTTACTTACACATCAGCGCAAACGCGATCTTCATTGTGGTCGATGTGTCGTCGAAGTTTCAAGGAATGAAACGAATGTATTTACACCGGCATCTATTAACGTGTATTTATATGCCGTCTCATTTACAATTCGTAAATTGGAAAGATCCGGTTACTTGGTTGGCTTCATATGAAAATGAGAGAGGGTAAGTGACAGCGAAGGACATGCAACGCTGTATTCCTTCAAGGCGTGGAACAATGTGTGTAAATATATTTGCCTTGAAATTTCTCTCCGGTCCAGATCTTTGTTTATAGACGCGAATTATTTGACGCCATGCTTCTGCAGAAAATCACATTGGTGGGGGATACGTCGCTCTTCCATTGGTGTTTGCATTCAAGGTTATCAACCTTTATTAAGTTTAGCTGCAGACAAATTGAACTTCACATCAACCCTGTAATATTATCAGTGATGTGTACACGCTTCGTAGTAATAATTATTCTCAGTCTGTAGTGCTTACCATGCCTGTCATTGGGTTCGAGGTTCGCAGATTCAAACCGGGTTAACAAAGATAACATTTTAAGAGAGTTAAGATATTCTTAACATGACTTTTTCCGGAAGGGAAATGAAACAGGAAGGTCCATGTTACATGTGTAAGCTTATAGCACGTCAAACGCCCTGTCTCTGACGAAGTGTGCCATATTGTATAATTATGTGATGCTAAATAATAAGCTACAGTAAAACCCCTATTATCCGTCACCGTATTAACCGATTTGTGGATTATCCAACTGTCTTTCTCTCTCGCTCCTTTCGTTTTGCAGAAAAAATATGAGTACTGTACATAAGGAATATTAGTACGAATTTTTCTTCTACAGAGTATTTTTTACAAACCTTTACCCTTACGCAGTATGATCTACTCTTCGAGTGGTCATACTGTCTAACTTCTATGCAAAATGTCTTCCACAGGTGTCAAAAGAAAACATGTGTTTGCTATAAAAAAAAAAGCGCAAGTAATTGAGTGGTTTGGGAAATGAAAAACTGTCTCATCACAATACGAGATAGGAATTACAACTGTGCGCGATTTAATGAAAAACAAAACATAAAGTGCATCGAATTCGTAAATCTACAACATGAGACCTCTCCTATTCCTATCTTTCCACAGACAGCTGTCATAAGGAGTTTGCTTGGTCATTAAAAACACGTCAGTGAAAACTAGGCTTAAATAGTGTGAACTTATGATCCCTACCTAGCGTGTTAAATGAAAAGATCACGGGGAAATGAAGAAACTGTGTTGTCCACTTAGTTTATGAACACGTTTTATACTACGGATTATCCGATTTTTTCGATTAACCGTTCACTTCACCCCCTTCATTACCACGGATAATAGGGGTTCTACTGTATCTGCAATTGAGAACGTCGTTAGATAAAATAGTGCTACTATTATTATTACTACTAAAAATTCCTATTATACACAAATACATTAGAAGACCTCCAACTCACTATATACAATCGAGAGACTATTGAAAATAGAATTTCCAAAAATGAAATAAATGTCATTTTACACAGCTATCCATTATCCAGGCATTATTATTATTATTATTATTATTATTATTATTATTATCATTATTATTATTATTATTATTAATTGATTAAATGGCGATCTTACTCGTGTTAATTGTGTAAGCATGTGTGGCTTACAGCTGTTTCAGTGCTTCTTCACACCATCCTCAGAGCCTCCTAGATCTCGGCGTCATCTCGAACTTCGCTGCCTGTTGTGTGGGTGCGTTCGATTGTTGAAAAGTGTTGAAATGTGGTGTCAAATAGTGTGTGTGTTCTGAAATTGATCTGTGTGTTGAGAATTTGATCAGGGTGTGTTTTAGTGTGTCTGTATATTACATATTGTTCTAGTATGTTGAGTTTTTTGGTTTTTGGGTTGTATGTGTAGGATTTCCATGTCTTTATTTATGTTATTGTATGTGTGGTTAGCATAGTTATGTGTTCGGCATATGTAGATGTATTGTGTCCTCTGGTTATTGCTTTAATGTGTTCTTTGTATCGAGTTTGGAATGATCTGCCTGTCTGTCCAATGTAGAAACTATCGCAATTATTGCATGTGAGTTTGTGTACGCCTGTGTGATTGTATTCAGAAAACAGAAATATAACATAGCATACAGAACAGAAAACAAACTACAAAGACATCTCAATACACAAACAACACAAACAAATAAATACAACCAGCGAAGTATGAGATGACGCCGAGATCTAGTAGGCTCTGAGGATGGTGTGAAGAAGCACCGAAACAGTTGTAAGCCACACATGCTTACACAATTAACACGAATAAGATCGCCATTTAATCAATTATTTATATTCAAGTGTTAAAAGTAGTGTACGAAAGATTCAACATGGATTATTATTATTGTTATTATTATTATTATTATTATTATTATCATTATTATTATTAGTAGTAGTAGTAGTAGTAGTAGTAGTAGTAGTAGTAGTAGTATTTTTCGTATTACTCTCCAAAGGTTGGCTATAGCGCGCAGTGATTTTTCTGTTCAAATCAAATGCTTAACCACAATACACATACCATATATGACTTTTGGATTAACATATTATGCATATGAATGCAATGGTTAAACACTAAACTGAAAATCACTGGCAATACATTCCCCCCTGCTACCTGATCTGTTTACGTGTCTGTTATTCATTTAGCCGCAATGTCCTCTAAATATTAGGAGATGCACCATCACCTTTACTTTTTAACTTTGAACGAGTTACATCAGCTTCTTGTTTATGCGGATGACGTGAATATGTTAGGCAAAAGCCCACAAACTATTAGGAAAAACACAGGAATTTTACTTGAACCGAGTAATGAGATATTTTGGAAATAAATCCCGGAAAAACAAAGCATATGATTGTCTCGTGGCCAGAACATGGTACTAAATGGAAATATACAAATTAGAAATTTATCCATTGAAGAGCTGGAAAAATTCTAATATCTTGGAGCAACAATAACAAATATAAATGACACTTGGGAGGAAATTAAACGCAGAATAAATGTAGGAAATGACTGTTATTATTCGGCTGAGAAGCTAACACATTGTTGTGATTCACGTTGGCACTCAAGAGATGTTAGGACGAGCTGAAGTCGGCAGTACATCACAATTTTTCATGTTAATATATAGTAGCTCCCTCTGCCACTAAATCTTTCAATTGATTTCGAAATTCTACACAACACAACACAAGCACAAGGATACTAACATCACATGACTGGAAAATCAAGCAACAATACCGCATTACAGTTTCTTTGACAAAATTGGTAAGTTATATTTTTTATATTGCACACTTTTACAACAGCCGAGATTTATTTGTCGAATTACAGATTTAAAATTATTATTATTTTATATCTTATTAACAGTTTATTGTAAAATCATACTGGCACAAATTCACATACAACAAAATATAATTTATTTGGAATCACACATTAAAAATTAAATAGGTATATAGAGCAATTTAAATTGCTCACACCTTGGCTCATTTTATGCAATATTGAGAAAATGATTTTTTTTTAACAATAAGAAACAGATAAACACCGTTTTACCAGTAGTAGATTGACACTGAACCCAAGTGGTTTTATACAGTTCGTTACTATGGCAGCTGTATTCTTTCATTGAAAATAATTGAAGACATTATTACAAAAACAACCCTTGTAAAAATTGTTATTTTTCAAGAGAACAATAAACATAAATAGAACAACACGTCAGCTGTTTCTGTACAACTGTTGTTATCCTTGTGGCTATTGCACCTGACATGTGTCATTTTTGGAGTCTATAAACATTTGAAATAGTAGAAAATGTGTCCTTAACTCAATTTCATTAAAAATGACTAGGGCTGTTTTTGTAATAATGTCTTCAATTTCTTCTGTACAGAGACAGTGTCCGGTTTCTCAAGATAACATGAAGTTAGCGAAGATGTAAGCACTTTAAATTAGGCTGACGCATCTTACTTTTGAAATATTCTATACATTCCCAAAAAGGAGATATATTAGTGAGTACACGTCTACTTATCAAAATCACTATAATTATAAATAGGCCTATTTAGGCACACACAACACTCGTACGTTTTGCTACTACAAAATGCTCGTTTCACAAGGAATATATGTCATATATGTGTGCAATTTAAATTAAACATTTTCTTTACTCTTTTACTCAATATAATTTTAATTGCGTAAGTTTTATGAGCAATAATTTTCTAATAGGAATGGAATATGAACGATTTTGAACACCTTTCTTACACAATATAGGGGATGGAATTATGCATAATCCATCAATTAAGGCATATTAGGAACACATTAATGGTCACAATATTGTAGTCTTAAATGTTATTAGTTTACAAACCTTCTAACAACTACATGACTAGATATGAGAAGAATTATTATAAAAATGTCAATGAAACCTATTCTTGCATTGATGTGCTATTTACTTTTTGATAATGTTTATTCTTATTGCTGTCTTCCGAAGAAACACACGCTAGAATCTTGTCACCTTGTGTGGGGAAGGAGGCGTGTCATACCTCTCGTAGGTATTTTCCGGAGAAATATTTCTCCTCTCACCAAATCCCCTTGGTTTTGCTGCTGACGTTTCCGGACCAGAGTCAACAGGTGACTGCGGTTGGTCTGAGTAAAAATTTGGATTAACTTGTCCTGTACTGTCGGGGGGATGGATCGGTGGTTGTGGTGCGACAGTGTCGTAGAGAACTTGTGTTGAGCGGTAGTTGATGTCCTGGACGCTCGTGGTACTTGTGTACGCCAAAGAGGGCAATGCACTTGCGAGGTGATCCCTTACTATCGCCGTCATCATCAAATAAGTTCTAGGGATGAAGATAGAGACTAGGATAGCAGTTGCTGTGGCTGTTAGCCCACCTGTTATTGCCGCGTCTTGCCATTTACTTGGAGCTAACAAATACGCAGCTGACCAACCAATTGTGATGAGAAGGCACAGAATTGAAGCGACGGTGAAGAACATGCCTTCTCGGTAATTCCGTTTGGAACGCGCGATGAATGGGCTAGTGCAGACTAAAAGTAGTAGTAAGAACATGTCGTAACTGAGGAGAAACAGGAATAAGTGGCCTTCGTATATGGAAGAACATTGTTGGGATCCCAGCAGCGTGGAGTTGATCGCCCAGAATTGAACGCTTAGTGCCAGCTGTACTCCAGCGATGAAGAAGCAGAGAACTGTCTGAAGATATCCGTTCACATGGCTCATGAAGCCTCCGTCTTGATCACATGACGCTAACATAAAGCTCCGAGACAACATAATGGAGAAGAGCAGAGCATAGCTGACACTTGTGCCAAATATACGCAATCCGCAGATGAGGCCTCTGTGGTATGCGTCATCAGCGCTCAAGGTAAAAGGAAGAATTGAGAAATAAGTACAGTTAATGGCGATGAGCAGGAGAAAAGAGAAGCTGGGGTTACCCTCCAGAACATCGCCTTTACAGACGCGGACGAGTATGAAGACAGATACTGCTAGTGAACACAGAACCCCAACTGCGGATATTGACGCAACTGCCGCCACCCACAACTCTTGCCTTAAAGACAATGGGGACAGAAACATGTGCTCGATTTTGGATAAACCTGTTTTATGTTGTGGATTATCTCTGTCTTCTTTTACTTCGTCTTTTGCCATATTGATACATACGTCCTTGCAAGAAGAGTTCATATCATCACTTTTGCAATGATGGCTTTCAGCAGATTCTTCAAGATTCAACTTCGATTTGTTAATGTGATCTAAAAAGTTGAACGTGGATGTATCATTGTCAAACATTGTAAACATACCTATTTCTTCTACTAGATACTTTGGAGTTATTCTCACACGCTGAACGGAGTAGAAGCTTATATTTTCCAGATGTTGGCGGCTTCAAGTACCTCATGAGCAATTTTGAAATTGTAAATATTTGACGGCGGTATCTCACTGAATGGTGGAAAATCCTGACATAAAGCTGAATTATTGCTTTTGCTTTTTGTATTACAGTATCTTGGTAAGGCATCTTTCAATCTTTGAAAGAAGGTTATGATCGGTAGAGCCACTTCAAGAAAAATAGGACTGCTGGTTATGGCCGATGTTAACATGTGTTTCGTAGCATTATTGGATCGGCTCCTATCTATTAAATGCTTCTTGTTTTCCTCAATTTCTTTCAAGACGTCTTTTCGTGGAGTCACTACAAGGGAGTCGGTTGGAAGGCTTCCTACGAACAAAATTAACATAATACATTCATTAATTGTAACTTAATCACCTGTTAACGAATAATGTATTGGATTTTCTAAATTCTTTTTATTTCTGTAAACTGAACTACAAAAACTTTGTGCAAAGCATTGTTTGCTTTAATTTCATAAATTTAAGCTAACAAGAGAAGAACACGCTCTTGGAATTACCGATTTTGGCGATTATGTTTTCGAATTGAAGTTAATGATATGAGTCAAAGAAATATTGTTACTTTTTTATCATAGTTCACATCATGAAAATTCTCGTCTGAAATGAATGTCAAGTATACATACCGAATGATATAAAGTCTTGCGGCATATCCAGTGGCACAAGCAGCCACTGAAAAGTAGAATTTATGTTGTCGTGATGGGCCGACTGTACGATGTGTTTGACTTGATCTGTAGTTCCGAAGACCACAGTAATATGACCGGCTTCCAAGAGTTCAGAAGTCTCAAAAAGTGAAGTCCAGCTCCTAGGAACAGAAATAATGCAGATTTTACACATACGTTCTTACTAGTGTCGAAATATACGAAATTATAAAGTTATATTTTCATAACCTACATTGATTCACGGCATGCATCACGGCTATTACTCTGAAGTACAGCCTAAACTTTTAATAACTAACAAGGTTTCATTGCGTGTATTTGTTAGGAATGAGAAATAGGTCCTTGGTGTCGTGGCTAACTTGACTGACTAAGGATCAAGAGATCCAGTGTTCGATTCCCGGCTATACACGATATTATTTTCAAAGGAATCGTCCTGTCTTCTTGTATGGCTGTAGTGTCATGGAGTAGAGGAGGAAATACTTTAAAATGGAAAATATTGCATGGAACAATATAAAGAGAATAGAATAGGCAGCTTAGAAATGTAATCAGTATATACAAAAGTACAGGGTAGAACGTTTATTTTCCAATATATTTTAAGCAGTGTCTTTCATTGTATGTAGAAGTCTTTTTTAAATTTATCTTGAATAACTGAATTAAGTTGATGTTGGGAGACTTATTTCCAATTAGGCCTATACGAAGCGTCTGAAAGCTTTATTTTTCATTTATTTCCGGAACAAGCTCATAAACCATTTTTAATTAGCTATTTTACGACGTTTTATCAACTGCTATGGTTATATAGCTTCTGAATGAAATGAAGGTGAGTATGCCAGCGAAATGAGTCCGTGGTCAGCATCGAAAGTTATCCAGCATTTGCTCTTAATGGGTTGAGGGAAAACCCCGGAAAGAGCCTCAACCAGGTAACTAGTCCCAACCAGGATTTGAACCCGGGTACTCTTATTTCACGGTCAGGCATGCTAGCCGTTGCTCCACAGCGATTGACTCTTAAACTATTAAATATAGATTTTTGTTATAAAGAATTTTATTGTTCCACTATTGCGTAAATATTAGGTAATATGTTATAATGCTTACGATCATGAATATTTTGAGTTCGAGGGAGAGTGAGGCTATTTCGTCAGACAATGATCTATAGGAAAAACACATGAAGGGGGTACATTCTTCTACCTGTGGAATAGAATGGATTGCTTCTGACTATATTTACAAAGCATGTTACAATTTACAGTTCGCAGATACTCTCTTATCTATTTATTGTGAACTTGTATATAGCATTCCAGAACAGTTCCTGTGTCGACTAAGTCTCATACAAAAGAAGCATAGCGTACTTTCTAAGGGTAAGACTGCATAAGATACGAATAAAGCGTTAGGTGTTTCAAAACTCTGGGATTACATATTAAAAATGAGTTTTTGCTTTTGTTTATAATGAAGTCAGACATACAAGGAGCTGGGTGAAGGGAAAGTGTGGTAGTGCGCAGTTATAACCCATGAGTCCCATGACTCAAGCATACAAACAAGTTCTCATTCTGCTGACAACTCAACTTGTGCTCGCTCAGTAGCTCAGTAGCATCACTGACTCTGTTATAATAACATGCATTCGGTTAAACAGCGTGTATTTATATAATGATGTTTTTGCTAAACTTTAAAATAGGAGAAGATTTAGCATTTAGTATTATTTTATTTATTTAACCTAATAGAGATAATATTTTGCAATTCATTTTGCATAATTTTCAGAAAAGTCTGTGAATATGTTAGAAATTTAATTTTTTCAGTCGTTGACTTTACTACATTATAGGTGTTAACCTTTACATAATAAATTGTGTGATGTATGAACGTTTTCGTTGACCATGTCAACATCATCAGATACACTCTGTCATTTTACAATATCAATACTCTCAATGTTATCTACACAATTCACATACAATACATGTTTTCTGTCATATGAATTGTGTAGATAACATTGAGAGTATTGATATTGTAAAATGACAGAGTATCTGATGATGTTGACATGGTCAACGAAAACGTTCATACATCACACAATTTATTATGTAAAGGTTAACACCTAACAAAATATATAATGTAGTAAAGTCAACGACTGAAAAAATTAAATTTCTAACTAATAGAGATAAGGCCAACAAGCCCTCTCTTCCCCTCTACCAGATGTCAAATACACTTTCGTAGAGATTTTCAAATTTCCAGAGATCTAATAGTCTATGATTGGTATAAAACTTTCTTTATCTTCTAAATAGAAAAAAGACTAAATGCAAATTGAATGGGATAGGTACCTGTTTAGGAGATAGTCCGAGAGAGAGAGTGTATATCAATAATCCAGATACGTTAGATGAAATGGAAGACAATTCGTATAGAAATTAACAACGTGACAGAACAAAAAATTCGCTGTGTTCCTACCAACAATTTAAAACGATGTGAGGCAGCAGCTTAGCACAGAATTTGGGGACTATTTTAATTTTAGATAAGTGATGCAGATTTTTGTGTCCTCAAAACCGGAAATTGCTTAACCGTGGAACTGTACAACGCTTTCCACCACCAAGACCGTGACTAAATCGGCAGAAAATTTCCTCGTAATTCACACACCCGTTATCAACACTTCATATCGGGTTGAAGGTGTTCCATTTGCTTCCACGTTCTCCTGTTGTTTGTTGCTCATGATCGCTGTTCCCTAGAAGAAGTCTAACTAGCGAAATTTCGGTCTGCTCTCTCTTCTCTTTCCCATTCTCCGATCCACATTTTTATTATGTTAGCTGACCAAATCTTGTCCTTTGTCCTATTTTATTTCAGCTGTTTAATGCTTGAGTTCGTTTATTCAAGGTTTTCGTGTTATATTGTGCAATTTCATAAGTACCTGTTTTCTGAATGAGAGTAAGAAATCTGTTGGCGGATGCAGATATTCTTCTGAGCCGCCGCTTTACCGAATACTGAAAGAATTTGACTTGAAGGGGCGAGAACCACGGATACAATGGTCCAGTTGAGGGTAGCTAGCAGGGTGGCGGTGAGATTAGCAACCACCGAGGGGTGTCTATGCTCGGACTGTGCCACAACTGGCGCTGTCGTCTGCTCTTGTAAATGAGCTGCTATGTTAGGCGTTGTCACCATACCTGCAAATAAATAGTACGTGATCAGTTAACATCAGCAACCCTGGGAAGAGTTGTCATGTGCAATTCGAACATAATGTCTTGGAATTGTTTTCTCTATTCTGAGCTCTTATTTCTTATATGAAATAAGTTACAGATAAGTTACTCAGATAATCAACGTGACTCTGTTTCTATCGGCACCCGTTGTATGATGTGATTTCAATAGATATTAATATTCTGTTCAGAACAAGAAAGAGTTGAAAAACTTGCAGTACAAAAAGGGTACTAAGACCCGAAAAAATAAAAATGTATATTTTTGCTCAATGATGAACTATAACGTAAATGTGGTTCCAAGTGTCAGAAAAATTCGTAATAGTTAATACAGTCAATGTAAGATGGAGGGAGTAGGCCTACTTAGTGTCATGCTGTTAAATGTAAGAAAAAACCTTCAAAGTGAAAATCAATAACACATTCTCTTCCAAAAAGCAATAAATGCAGGTGTTCCTCAAGGTGCAGTTTTATCACGTACACTGTTTAATACATATAGCAACTATAAAGCGGATTTCCCTCGCCACAAAAACTGTCGTTTCGCTTAATATGCTGTAGTAATTTTCACTAAAAGAAGACCGCAAGAACCATTTGAACTTAAACTTTTTGAGTTAGTAATTCAAAGTAAAAAAGAAACAACTTGTTTGGGAATACTTTTGGACTATACACTTTCTTTTACATACATACATACATACATACATACATACATACATACATACATACATACATACATACATACATACATACATACATACATACATAAGTGTTCTGGCCAAAGGCAGGTCTTTCACTGCAAATCCATCCTTCTCAAATCTTTCCTATTTTCTTCCTTCCTCTTAGTCTCTGCATATGATCCATATATCTCAATGTTTTCCTTTTAAGCCTCACATAAATACGTGTAAAATTGCTGCCAAAGGATATGCTATGTTTCAACATTTGTATCCTTTATTCAAGTCGCCATCACTGAGTTTGTGGACTAAGAAAACTTTCTATATAACTGTAATCAGGGCTAGCTTCCTGTTTGCATATCCAGCTTGATCATCTCAATGGGTCTCTACTGAGAAGACTGCATGGTGTACAGAGAACAGTTCTGCGCAAAATTGCTGAAGCTGATTACACAACATTCAATAAGTTTTTACATGAACTTTTGGACACAGCTTCTATTGAAGAGTTTTTGGAAAATTTAAAGCAAAAATTTATACATACATTGAAAAATCATCCAAATCCTCTGCTACAAAACTTTAATTATTAGGCATAAACATTAAAACCCAACTTATACCAGCCATATATTAAAAAAATTCGTCATGGATTAACATCAAGGACTGGAAAACTAGACAGAACAATTTCAAAGAGATTATGAATTAAAATGAGAGTCACAAACAAGTCAGCTTGATTTACGCTCATATAGACTTTCAGTGCAACAAGATGTTTGTTCGTTGGTCAAATGTAAATGCTGCACTAACTGCCCAGAGCCTCACAATGTAAAAAGCTCCTGTCACTACAAGATAACTCTAGAGAAAGAGCGTCGTAAGTTAAACAGTACTTATTGTTAAGAAGCGAAATAGATGCAGTAAATAAATAATTAAAGTAGTTCTTGTAGTTTCCGTGCAATAAATGTTTCAAATTTTGCACTTTTGGGACATGAAAAACTCCATCCCTATTCCCTGACTCAAACTCGGGGAAGGACGTAGTCCTATGTCGAAATAATCTAACTCATACCTCTTCTAATCTCAAACAGTTTAACGATGACACGGAAAACGTCAGTGACTGTACCTTCCCTATATACCCTATTCACCCGCCTGCTCCTATCAATTGTTTCCGCTGAAAATGTCATATCAGTATCACCCGATGACTTTACATACACCAGGTCCCATGCCTGCAGACTCATTGTGATAGGTCGTTACAGATCACTGAGGGCACTAATCGATTGTGTCTGCGCTTCGACGACAGGAAATTAAGTGCAATCTGTCAAGCGAGTGAACTCGACGGCGGCGAGGGAGACAACACGCCAGGGTCTGTCTGCATCGTATCACCTGTTAATGGAAATGTCGGTTACTTAATTATCCTCATCAAACTCTTGCTTTTTACAAATGTTACGGTTGCATTGATTGATCGGCCAACCATTTTAACCGGATTCGAAATTTACATACGGCTTACATTTGTCTTCAGTATGGAAACTGGACTTGTGTTTCTCTCGTATCGTGAGACTTCTTCATACGTATACTTCCGAAAACAAAATTACTGATTCTGATGATCAAATATATGGATTTGAGGTTTAGTTGGTCCCTAAAATTTGTCAGTTCCCTTTCGTTATAAAATATTATACTTTCATGCGTCTTCCTGATCGTTTAAACTAACTAGACATGATTGTACTATTATGTGATTGCTTTTGAAACTCCTAGATAACGTTTGGGCTGCAATACAAACGCTTAATTTGAAAAACACTTCTCGAAGTTGATTTTGGTTTTCCAAATAGATTTACATGTTATAAGAGGAAAAGCAATAGCGTTAGTAAGTTTTAGTGGCTCGGTTAGTCAATTCTAGAGTACATCAAAGAGTCTAATGTGTTCGATTCCTATACGCTTTACCTACTCGAAGAAATTAATGATTTTTACATTCCAAATAAAATTACAATGCGATGTGCGCCGCAGTTCTTTATGCAAATAATAATAATAATAATAATAATAATAATAATAATAATAATAATAATAATAATAATAATAATAATAATAATAATAATAATAATAATAATAATAATAATAATAATAGGAGCCTATAATAGCGTTATTATAAATCTGTTTCTGAAGTTGATGTTACCTAAAGGTTTGTACGCAATTATATTTAGTTACCTTCAATTATTATCTATTTAACTACAATATTATTGTTACGGTTATTCTAATCGATTAATCGAAAACATTATACAATCATTTGATCGTTATAATTAGGTCAAATTCAAACGAAACGTCTAAAAAAAATCGTAAGTCACAACAGATTCTCATCAAAGAGATTCGTTTAATTAAATGTGGACTGTATAGAATATTTTAATTTTTTATTGTCTCTTAATTATGAAAAAATATAAAAGAATATTACTTATACTATATTCATGATGAAGCTTTATAGTATTGCTATAGGCCTAATCGCTCAATGTTTTTGTAAATAGGATCTATTACGCGAAGAATGTAGTAGCTAGTAATGGTCTAGCTTAGATCCATCTTCAGAAAAGGTAATGTCAGAAAACTAAAAAAAAAAAAAAAAAAAAGTTAATTCAAAAGGCTGACCTGAAAAATAAGTTTTGTGACACTGTCTCTCCGTCAGCGTCTTCACCAACGTCCTTTGAGCTGGAAGTGACACGGAGCAGAAGTCGTAGAGCCATAACCCTGAAACAAATGAAAGGTAAGTCTTAGTGTAAATCCATGGAATTCTTTGATGCGACTCAGTTCATATTCCATTTAGGCCTACCCGCGTTCAATTCTCAAAGGGGTAGTGAACTAGGGATTATACATACTGATGCTGATCTTGGAAGTCTCTCCCTTTCCTTTCTTTGTACATGGTTCTTCCACTGCAGCTGATATTGTTACATTTCTTCGATTATACAAGGAATTTGTAAAGTTTCCCCCCCCCCGGATATCTATGTTTCTTTTATGGTCCAGTCTCGTATAGGGTATAAAAGGATATAATGACTTTAAACCCCATTATTTTGGGGATTAAAATACATGGTGCTTTCATTTTAAAGGGCTATAAAAATTTAATATTTTTTTATTTTTTAATTGTCCTGTATAGATGCTTATATCTATTTTCTATCGAAATTAATTTCTGTCATTAAGAGCTTTCCAGAACTAAGTTTACATTACTGAAATATCTTTAGTTACTACTATTTTGTATGCACACAGACTTCGTGAGGTAGGTATGGGTCAAACCTATGAATTACTTACGTAAATAAAGCTTAGGATTATGATAATTTCAATTTTAATGCACTGATAAGTGTGAATTTACGCTTGGGTAAGTAGGTTATATTTCAATGGATATTTTACAAAAGTAATAAAATCTTAGATAGAATTGAAAGTGTGTTGCAATGGATATTGTTATATTTCAATGGATATTTTTAAAAAATTATAAAATCTTAGATAGGATTGAAAGTGTGTTGCAGTGGATATTGACAGAGTGAACGAATTTTTGAATGAATGAAAATTTTATGAATGAAATAATCAAATGAATGGACCAAGTGAGGGAATGAATGACAAATGAAAAATATGAAAGACTAACGAATGAATGAAGAAAAATAAATAAAATACTGAGCGAACGAATTAATGAATGAATGGAAAATATAACTAAATAATGAAGACGTTAACAAATTAATGGATAAATGAACAACTGAAATGAAAAAATAACGAATGAATGGAAAGAATGAACGAATGAATAAACGAATTAAGGAATACATGAACGAACTAATGTGGGAATAAATGAGAGAAAAGGAAATGTATCAAAGAGTTAAGGAGTAAAAGAACAAACTGAAGAGGAAATGGCTGAACGATTGAATGACTGAACGAATGAACACGAATGAATGGGAGATTGAATGAATCAACAATGAACGAATACATTAACTAATGAGCGAATAAATGGAAGAAATGTATCAACGACTTAACGAGTAAATTAACAAATAAAGAAACTGGAATTGAATGATCCAATGAACAAATTAATTAATGAGCAAATGAATGAACAAATAAATGAACAAATAAATGAACCAACGGATGAACGGATTAATTAACGAATGAATACGGGAATTAAGGTGAATGAATGAAATAATGAGTGAATGAAATGAAGGAATGAACGAGTAAATGGACAAACAAAAAAGAGCGTGTGAATGGAAGAATGAACCAATGAGTGAATGAATGGACGAATAAATAAAGGAATGGCGAATGCATGAAAGAACTAAAGAGGTAATAAATGGACGAATTAACTATTGAATGAACCAGTGAGTGAATGGGCGAATGAAGGAATTAACAAATTAATAAAGGAATGGAATGAATGAATGAATTAATGAGCTGATGAATAAACGAATGAATGAAATAATGAGCGAATGAATGGACAAATGAAGCAATGAGTGAGAGGAAAGATTTATGAATTAATTAATTGAATAATAAAATTAAATAATGAATGAACGAATGACTGAAAGAAGTAATAAATTCGATAATTAAGTAATAAGCAAATGAATGGACGAATTAATAAAGGAATTAACAAATGAAGGAAGGAATTAAGGAATGAGTGAATATACAATTGAACTAATGCACGAATGAACGAATTAGTGAATAAGTGAATAAAAGAAGTAATGAAATGATGAACAAGCAAGTTAAAGAGTCTACAAAAGAGTATAAATGAGTGACGAATTAATTAATTAAATTGACTAAATAATGAATGAACGGAATGGACTAACGAATCAATAAAAGAGCTAATGAGCGAATGAGATGAAAGAATTAATGAGAAAGTAATGAATGAATGAATGGACAATTGAATGAACGAATGAATTAGTGAACGAATGAATGGAGAAAATGTAATGAACTGATGAACCAGCAGATGAATGAGTAAATAAATTAATAAATTGAATTAACGCATAATCAAATGAATAAACAAAATATTAAATTAATAAAACGAATGCTGAGTGGACGAATGAGTGAAACAGTGAATGAACGAAATAAAGACTGAATAAATGAACAAGTAAATGATTTAACAAAGAAATTAAAAATTAATGAACAAATGAACTTCGTTATTTTACTTAATTTCTAGAATATATTTCATTCACAAAAACGTAATTAGTTCTGTTGCATGAATTAAATGGAAGGCCTATTAAATATCTGATGTAAAGTAGTTTGTGTTTTGGAATAAATGCAGTAAATGAAGCTGATTGGAAATTAGCACAGGTTAACGACCCTTTGCATGTCGCTACAAATCAACTCTGTAATGCGATTGAGCCGCCGACATGTTCACTAATCCACGCTGAGCTTCACCAGGCTGACACAGTTAGCGCTGCATTACGCCGAAGCGCCGAGGTAGAACTCTGCCTCTCGTTCAATCACCCTGTTCCTGCCGGATGATTGGTGTTTAGCATTTCGTCTGCTGTGCGCCTGCCGACTGGAAAATCTGGTCCATAATCAACATCAGCACAACATTCAACACTCGGTGTGCCATTTTAAAGTGAGATAGGAGGAAACAGTGAAACACTGAGAGGTTCTACTCGTATTTTACATTACGTTCTGGATTTCATTTAATGCTGGATATCAACTACAGTAGTCAATTAGCATTCGTTAACAGGTTATAGGGTGATATTGAATGTCGGAAGGCTGGGAAGCTAATAGACGTAAAATGTGGGAAGTGAGACAAATCACAAAAAAATCAATAGGAAAATATAGTGTCCCAGAATGTTTATCCAGATTAGAAATGTTTATAGTTCTTTAATGGAAATAGATATGGGTACAGTATGTAATACAAAGATACACTAACTTATGACGTTTTTAGTCATTGTCTGGTCCTTCCATTTCAAGCACTAAATGTGGGCACCGCAGTCACACGCAAAATGTCTAAACGGCATTCTAACTCATTCCATATATTTGTCAGCATTTTACGTGTTATTCATTCAATTGCTTGAGCCATGCTTTGATGCAATGTCTGCAAATCTGGAATAGGGTAGCATATAAGTTCTTTATATAGAAATCTAATGGAGTTATGTCTGGTGATCTCGGAGGTCATTTAATAGGACCATCCCTCCCGATCCATCGGTTCTGAAAATCTTGTTCCAGTTGCTCTCGCACGTCTCATGCCCAATGTGGTGGTGCTGTGTCCTGTTGAAAAATAATTGGCTGTATGTCCTGTAATTGGGATTTATCATAATTTATGAGCATATCAAGGTACAGTACATTAGCATTGACAGTTGGTACTGTGGCGTTCTTAGTGATGGATTCAGACCTGAAATAATTCAAACAGAAAATTTCAGAGTTTGTTAACTTCCTAACAGCCGGTACCCACATAGAAATACAAAAATAAAGGAATAATATTTATCTGTAATTGGGGTAAAGATTCTTGGACACTGTGTATAATCTATAGGAAACTCAACCAGGGTTGCTAAATATTTTGGGGTAAAAATAAGGGAGGTCAGGGATTCGGAAAAAATCTCACTTAAATAGTAGTTACAAATATGTTGGCCTAATTCAAATTTGATTCAGACCTCATTTATTTTTTAACATTACATAAAACACAAATTCAAACCTTGATTATTTTTCAAAGTAGTTACCCAGCTTTACCAATACAATTCTGCCAGCGACCAGGGATCGATCTTTCTTTCTTCAAAGAACCCTTTTGGTTGGTAGTGTAGCCATTTCTGCAAATCTTCTGCCTCTTAAGCTTTTCTTCAGCGGTTCAAACAGGTGACAGCCGGATAGGAATAAATCCGGTCTATATGGAGGATATGGCTTAATTTACTAGCAGAGTAGACCTATCTTGTATGATTTTTAAATTTGTTTATTTAACGACGCTGTATCAACTACTCGGTTATTTATCATGAATGGGATTGGTGTTAGCACGATGATATTTGACGAGATGAGATTGATGATTCGCAATAGATTACCTGATAGTCGCCTTAAGGTCGGAAGAAACCGTACCATATAATCATCCCAAGCGGGAATCGAACCCATGCCCGAACGCAACTCCAGATCGACAGGCAAGCGCCTCAGCCGACTGAGCTACGCCGGTAGCCTTATCTTTTCTGATTTTTACGCAGTGAGGACGGGCATTGTCATGAAAGAGGAAAGTGTCTTTAGACAATTTTCGTCTTCTTTACCTAATGGGTTCTTTCAATTTGCCTTCCAAATAACTAGTGTAAATATGTTAGGCTACATTAAGGGGCAACGGAATTGGATTTTGGGTGAGAATTGTAATTTAATTCTTTATTTTTTCCAATATGTTATTTGATTTTTCTTATTTAAAATGTTATATCATATATGACAATACTCAAATTGTATCCACTTCATGTTTCGATTTTTTGAGAAGAGATAGGCCTATATGAGTTTTAATTTTAACGCTCATTCTTCATAAATTTACGGATTTTGGGCGTAAAATTATATATTCTTATTTCTTCAGTTTAATCTTTGGTTTTTTCCTTCAAAAATGGCATGTCACATATTACTATACTAAAATTACATCAATGTTAACTTTTCGTTTTTGTGAGGAGTGGGCGTAGTAAGTTATATGTAGACTACATAGAAGCCTTATTTTAACGCTATTTTCCGTAATTTTAGTTGTTTCATACAAATCGAATCTTTTCTCAGCTTCTATTTATTCTAGAAAGCTAATTTTTTTAGGAATTATTTGGATGTTTTATATGTAGGCATGCTGAAACAATGGTTTTGAGATTTATTAAATTTTTTAGATGTCACAAGGGGATAATGTACCGAAAATCGTTGGCAAAATATACGAATGGGGAAAAATTATTTCTCAGTAAGTAAATAAATTAAAGAAAAACTGCTTTATCACATGAAGTCAAATTATGTGTTCATGAGCTGTGAAAAAATTAGCTATCCAGCTTCAACAGTGTTTAAGAAAAATTTCTTTTTGTAAGACATCATTTAACATTGTCAAGATAGGCAATTCCACTATTAAGTGTCATTATTTGATTATCGACGGAAGGCGTAATTACTCATACATGAAAGGGCTTACGAACTTAATTGTAGTGCAATTGTATTGCTGTAATCTTCATGTACTGTACTGTGCATGGAATGAGGATCCTTGGGTCACTCAGAGTCCTAACTTTTATACTGAACAATCCGTATTCGTGTTCGAAGCGAGTAAGCCTGCAGTATGCAATTATTAATATTTTATCGGCCTTTAACGCATGTACTTTGACAGCTATTTTAACAATAAGCGTACATTCAACACCACTTTCTGCAAATTGATTATCTCGTTAAAGCTTTGCACGTGTGAATGGAGCCACAGGTGGCCAATAGACTTATTCCGCTTCAAATACAAGAGCGACTTCAGAATGACTGTCAGTCACTGGCATATAAATCGCAAATAATAATGGGTTAATTAGCTTTAGTCAGCTTTTGTGTTACAACCATTTACAATTTAGTAGATTAATTCGTAATCTGTCATCCGCTATATATCAAATAATATCGTTATCGATTACAATCCAAGCGGCTCCTTCCGATTTCCGAAGGAGAAATGCATGACCTACTCTATATGTAGAAACTAAGTGTGTCACTTGTCGCACATTATCCTGCGTCATGCTGACAACACGAAATATACCTTCTAATACTTGGGGCTAGTTTACTTTTTGTTCAATATCCTCTCAAAAGTAAATTTTTGAAGTAGATTAATTAATTCATTCATAGTTTTATGTCCAAGATTTAGTCATTCACTGCAAACCCAGCATTGTCCAATGTTTCCTTTTTACCATCTTCCTTTTCGTCTCCGCATACACATCCTAATGTCTATCATGACCAGAACTAGGAACTTCGTACCTATCTCGTTATTCAGGGTGCGAGCAGCCAGGAATTGGGCATACAAAACGGGTGACTTGTGCGGCCAACGGCCGCCTTGGAGTGCATCATGTTCATGTTAACAACCCTAAAGGCTGGTTCACAATAAACCGGGAACAAAAACGACAACGAGAACGAGAACGGAAATATTGTTAAAATAAATGCATTTGAATGTGAGTATTCACAATTAACTATTGTGAATGCTCACATTTAAATACATTCATTTTAACATTATTTCCGTTCTCGTTTTTGTTGTCGTTTCCGTTTCCGGTTTATTGTGAACCAGCCTTTACTGTATGCAACAGGGCCACATCGGCAGTATGGAAGACGTTTGAGTAACAACATATTGTTCTACTGCAAATGTGAGCGAGATTCATTCCCCGTACAAACACAGTAAATTTCCTAGCACTATATATATGTATGTATGTATGTATTTATTTTTATTTTATTGGGTTATTTTACGACGCTGTATCAACATCTAGGTTATTTAGCATCTGAATGAAATGAAGGTGATAATGCCGGTGAAATGAGTCCGGGGTGCAGCACCGAAAGTTACCCAGCATTTGCTCGTATTGGGTTGAGGGAAAACCCTGGAAAAAACCTCAACCAGGTAACTTGGCCCAACCGGGATTCGAACCCGGGCCAGCTGGTTTCGCGGCCAGACGCGCTGACCGTTACTGCACAGGTGTCGACTGTATGTATGTATGTATGTATGTATGTATGTATGTATGTATGTATGTATGTATGTATGTATGTATGTATGTACAGTTTATTTCATTCTTCGGTTTTTACTTAGTAAACGTTTCAAGATATTTACGAAATGTATTATTTTATTGGACGAATCCAGAAATGCATATAGAGTGTTAGTTGGGAGGCCGGAGGGAAAAAGATCTTTAGGGAGGCCGAGACGTAGATGGGAAGATAATATTAAAATAGATTTGAGGGAGGTGGGATATGATGATAGAGAATGGATTAATCTTGCTCAGGATAGGGACCAATGGCGGGCTTATGTGAGGGCGGCAATGAACCTCCGGGTTCCTTAAAAGCCAGTAAGTAAGTAATTATTTTATTATTAACCTATTGTTTTGCATCATTTCAGTAAATGTTACACCTTGTGTTATATTTTATAGGTGTAAATGATGTAGATATGTCGTCGTCTTCCTCACAAGTATTAGGCCGAGTGGCCTGTTACGGTCTCAAACTAGAATTTTCAGTCCATCTCTTCTTCGGACGACCTAGAGACCTTTTGCCATGCGGATGGTAATGAAACAGTGCTTTTGGAATTCTCCATCGATCCATTCGTTCGAGATGACCCTTCCACTGAAGTTGATATTTGCTGATGAACTGCATAATGGGTTCTATTTGAAGTTCTTGCATTATGTCCTCATGTAAATATGTAAAGAGCAATATTGTATCAATGTCAATCCATATGTATGTGCAACAATTTGTATAGTTGTACATAAACATACTTATGTAACTAGCTGTGCATTTAAGAATGTCCCATAGGTGTTTATTTTCCTGAAACAGGAAGGTACAGTGGAAAGGAAAAAAAACTCGTCAAAGCAATATTCCCATTTCTATGAGTATCTATGTTTTGACGTGTTGATGCCGTCGCACCTGGTTGATCATACCTGCATAGGGCGACAGTGATCGGTACGAAGTTCCTAGCTCTGATATGACTTTCATTCTGTCCCGAACTTTTCTCCCGTTCACCAGTGCATCTACAGTAGGCAGTTTCTTCTTAGCTAGTGATCCAGCCAATTTATTTTTCTCTACCTGATCAGTTTCAGCTTTATTCTTTCTTGACCCACTCTAACACGGCTTCATTTCTTATTTTGTCTGTTCGTTTCACAAGCTCCATTCTTCTCCATATCCAGACTTCAAATGCTTCCATTCGTTTTTTTTTTTCACGTCGTCGTCTTCTGCCCTGTGTAATGTCACACTCCACACAAAAAGTCCCGTCGCTCTAATTTCCGGCAGCCAATCGCATTGCAGGTCGGCTACATTTAAACGTGTGCGTCTTGTGATTCGCTGAGGAAGCGTTAAGGCTTAAGGCTCGATAAATACTTAATATAATCGCCCGCCATTTTGGCTCTTTCGTTGGCGTTCGCAGAAAGCACACGAAGATGTTATTTGCCGCTCAATTATTTGCTGAATTACAGTGCGTTTGATTTATTATCATAGGAGCTACGACATGATAATGTTTAACGGTGCGACAAATAGATTCCTCGTATGGTAGCTCGGCAACGAAAGAACAAAAATGGCGAACGATACTACCTACCTAGACTTTATAGAGCCTTCACTTCCTAAGACGTAAGCAAAAAGGAGGAGTCACGCCGGGAATAACAGCCCATAAGACCATGCTTTTTTCTTAAGCTGGAATCCTCTATAGTGTTTCATACGTTCACAATATTTTCATAGTACAATGATGTGATTTTCTGGCGCAAAAATATTGTAAAACGATGAATATCAATAAATACCTTTAAACAAACTTAGAAAATGTTACATTGTTATAGGATTACCCGTAACTTATTGGCAAGAAAAACTCTCAAATTAATGTTCTATAGTCGTGGCATGTAGCTAATAACAAAGCGGTTTCTGTTTATGTTTTCCCCGAATGATCCGCGCCGTAGTGCATAAAGGCTTGCAGTGGTTACAAGCGTCTATCCATCTACAGTACGTATTTCACTAATCGATAACACGATTTCACCGCTTAATTGGCGTGTAGCGTGCCAAGCGAAACAGCCGCGACATCTCATGGTGCGCTGCTATGAGCTAATTATGAAGAAAAATAAAAACTTTTACAATGAAGAGGGATCTTGTTGCATTGGACGCAGAAGTCGGGCTGCGTCACTACAGCTCTTGACCTGAAAATTGCTAACACACAGACTGCGATCAATATGAACTCATTTTGCCATGTAACGACATGCCGCTTCAACGACGCTTAAAATTCAGATTATGTATCCGCTACGGATTCCCGATTTAAGACGAGATTTGAAATACTGAACATCGCTAGTGTGGTCGTCGCTATCTGTTATGAGTAGGGAACGGATTTTGTGTAGTATCTTATCATCAGAGACCGGAACTTTGGCAGAATGCCTTTTTATGTGTTAAATTATCTTCATTTTGAAAGTAAATCTGTACGAATTATACCTTTGTGATTGAAACGTCACAGTTTTATGTTGCCCTTTTCTGCCTTTTTTAATATAAATGCCTAATTTACTAAATTAATGCTTTTTGCCTTTATTTGATTATTTATCTATTATTTATTGATTTATTATTAAAAATTGCCTACAGGTATACTTACTTACTGGCTTTTAAGGAACCTGGAGGTTCATTGCCGCCCTCACATAAGCCCGCCATTGGTCCCTATCCTGAGCAAGATTAATCCATTCTCTATCATCATATCCCACCTCCCTCAAATCCATTTTAATATTATCTTCCCATCTCCGTCCCGGCCTCCCTAAAGGTCTTTTTCCCTCCGGCCTTCCAACTAACACTCTATATGCATTTCTGGATTCGCCCATACGTGCTACATGCCCTGCCCATTTCAAACGTCTTGATTTAATGTTCCTAATTATGTCAGGTGAAGAATACAATGCGTGCAGTTCTGTGTTGTGTAACTTTCTCCATTCTCCTGTAACTTCATCCCTCTTAGCTCCAAATATTTTCCTAAGCACCTTATTTTCTTATTCTACAGGTATATTTTAATTTATTTCTATAACCGCTACAATGAAAGTGACTTCACCGAATGTATATTATTGTCTTTCAGTCAGTTCATATTCTGTTTGCAACAATGAGTACTGCCGTGCAAAAATGTATAACAGTAAGCGTTTTAATTATCGCTTGCGTTTATTTGACAAGGCAACAATGAGTGCGGGTCTAACGTTATTTTTCTTTCATTTTTCATTGAGACGTTTATAAAAATAGCTAAATATTTCATATCGCAACATATCAGTACAACCGAACATAAAAATGCACTTTCCAAGGCTACTGGGAAGATTTCTTTGCTTCCAACAGTAACTGCAACATCGAATCGAAAATCTCAATTTGCATTCGACTTACATTATGTAAAGCTTTTCTTCCTGCCGAAATCCCTTTGTGGAAAGAGCAAGGTTGTGGATCTAGTGCAAGATTTTTGTAATTGCCCTTTATTGCGTATTTTAGCTATTTATAATGCCTTTTTTCCTGCCTATTTTAGCTATTTATGATGCCTTTTTTGCCTGCCTATTTTAATGATTCATAATGCCTAAACTTCCGGTCTCTGCTTATAATCATCTTACTTACTTACTTTACAAATGGCTTTTAGAGAATCCGAAAGTTCAGTGCCGCCCTCACATAAGCCCGCCATCGCTCCCTATCTTCAACAAGATTAATCCAGTCCCTACCATCATATCCCACCTCCCTCAAATCCATTTTAATATTATTCTCCTATCTACGTCTCCACCTCCTCAAAGGTATTTTTTCCTCAGGTCACTCAACTAACACTCTATATGCATTTCTGGATTCACCCATACGTGCTAAATTTGCCTAGGTTTTTCTGAACCGAGGCATGCGAGGTGCGAGACGCGCCTCGCACAAATCCGAACTACACGATAAACAGTGAGTGGTTTCTATAGCTGCAAGGAGCGAGAGGCCTCGCACTTCGCATGCGTCGGTTCTGGAAAACCAAGGCTTCATAGTTATTTAATGATGCTGTATTAAGTGCGACAAAATACGGCATCGGTGAAATTGATACCAAAATGGATGTTATATGGCGAGAAGAATTTGAGAATTCGCTATGAGGTTAGCTGACTTATATTTGGGGAATATATCGGAAATAACACAAACAGGTAGTAAACCCTAGCTGGATTTAATCTTTATTACAGATTGAGCAGCTTGATGGACTTTCAAGGTAATAACTTTTATTAATTTCACTATGCTGCCATCTAGCGACTGTAAAATAACCCTTATAGAATTGCATGGAGCAACTGTACTTCCATCTATCGGTCGTTACCAAAAATGACTTTGTGTTAGTGGAGGCTCTGGTGGTTATTCTCTTTTTATGTTGCCATTTCATAACATGGGAATGGCCAATCTGATATATATGTACACACAGTATATATATATACATATATATACATTATATAGTATATGTGTGTGTGATCAGGTATTTAACCCACGCAAGAGCAGCCTCTGTTTGCTAATCTAAGCTAAGCCGGTTGTCTTTCAAGACCACACACAACACTCGCCACGGTTATTCTAATAATTTATTAAAGACAGTGTCAGCTCCACCTGGAATCTCAATCTCGATAATGTTAGCTTTCCCACACATAAATAACCAAGATTTCCTTCTCACTTTTCAGACTTAGGACTGACTACGAAATTTTAATGTACAATTGAGTAGTCTACCTCCGTGGAAAAAGGTTGGATGTAACACTTGGGCAAGGTTATCTTTGATAAAATATTTATATGTGTAATATACTTAAAATCCTACCTTTTGATAAAACATTTTATGCTCGAGTAGAAAGTTCTGCGCTCGAGGCGAAGCTGAGGCTGATAATTTCCACAAGCGCATAAAATCTGTTTACTCTCATGTGCTGTATAATATTTTATCCATTACTGGTATATAAATTAATTTTAAACTGTACGCCTTTTCCTTGTAATGTGTTGCTTGTGAAGAAGATATAAATGAATGAATGTATGGATTTTATGGTTGCTAATGTGTTGGTTGTCATGGAAAACAATTTTTAATTCACTGCTATGAATTAATAGTACATTATGTAACGAGCCTATAATGGTAGTAATTAAGACGCGAGTATGTTTATGAAACGAGCGCAAGCGAGTTTCATAATTTTCATACGAGCGTCTTAATTACCGTTATAGTCAAGTTTCATACGACTTTTTATGCTCGACCATATTGATTTTTTCCGGCAATTGGTGAAATGAATTTGCGGGAATGTGCTTTGTGAAAGGCTGGAAGATGACGGTGAATTGATGTTAATTTGTGTGTTGTTTTTTTCGACTGAGTTTAATATTGTCTAATCTCGCGCTAGTTGTCTTTCGATTGCATATCCGAGAATAATCGATACTTGCGCTTTCATATTGCTACAATGGTAGGCCTATATTCTGATTGGTGGAACACCTGAACTTTAATGAATAGGTGTACTTTAATGAGGTCCATTAAAGGGCTGCTACCAGGTGTATAATTAATACATTTCGGCATGGTCGAGCATAAAAGCTTTTATGCTCGACCATGCCGAAATGTAGTAATTATACACCGGTAGCAGACCTTTAATGCATGTCATTAAAGTACACCTACTCATTAAAGGTCAGGTCTTTCAGCCAATGACGACTCAGGTTACAACTGTTCAGCCAATGTCATGTCAGCTTTCTACCGTTATAAAACCGCAAGTATCGATTATTCTCGGATATGATCGAAAGAGAATTCAAGCGAAAAGTCACGGATGCTGGAAATCCAATATTGTCGCAGAAGGTTATGTTCTGTTACTATAATAATTAGCGTTAATTGTAAATAATATTCAAATAAATCCAATTTGTCATCTCGTTTTTCAATGTCTAATTTTATTTCAATGTTATCTCTGTAGGTTCTTATGGCCTAGCAAGGTCAATGTGGACATCTGTTCCTCGGAAAAAATCAATACTTTCGCGTCTGCGCACATCTCACAACATACGGGACATTGCTCCAGGTCAGATACAATAAAATTAATAATATCAAGTTAGAAATATGGTCGACCATAAAAAGTCGTATGAAACTCGCCTATAATGGTAATTAAGAAGCTCGTATGAAAATTATGAAACTCGCTTGCGTTCGTTTCATAAATATCCATACTCACTTCTTAATTACCTTCATTATAGGCTCGTTGCATAATGTACTATTAATTCACTGCTGTGAATAAAGCCATTGTTTAGGTTGCTAAGGACGGTGAAAGAAGGACCAGCTTAGATACCAACTATGGATAAAATCTCATTTTACTCTCTTATACTATAAATTACTATTATCAAATTCTTTGTTATATAGCTTTGATAGTGTAATACCAGCCTGAGGAAGAAGTCAATCAATCAGTCATTCGGCTTCTGTATTCGTTAATTCGCATGATTCTTGTCGATACCGCTTACTTGTAGGGCAGAATTTTCGCATATGACGGAAAATCATTGATTGTGCAAGGTGAAATGTTTATGACAGTTATCGGGTAATTAATAATGGTTCTTCATTCAAAGCAGTTCGCAGAGTGTTATTATAAAACGTTACATGGACGTTCTGACAGGTTTCTGTATTGTACAGACGTTACATTCATTGAATCGCTTAAGCTAATCAATACAGTGCTTCTATGCACTACTCAGCCATCTTGCTAGCTCAGGTGGCAGAGCGCTGGCTTACGATGACCGCATACCCGACTTAAAATACCGACGTTGGCGGCGTTATATTTATCATGGACAAATCCGAGGTTGTGAGAGTTTTTCCATCGTAATTTTGCCCAACACTCTCCACAATTTTCCTCTTATTATCATCCCCGTTTCGAAAACTAGACCACCACTTGTGTTTGTACGACACCGAATCGATCGTTCGCCATGTTTGGTGTTTCTCATGGTTTATGAAATAAGTGGAGTGCCTATTGTTCTGCTCTGCTAAGTCCACCTTTGCTCTCCAGTCAACAAATCCGTATACCATGGTTCTGATGGTAATCTGAGTGTCTCATAGATCTACTTTCAGACGACATGAAATAAGTGAAGTGCCTTTTGTTCTGGTGTGCTAAGTCCACCTTTGCTCTCCAGTCAACAAATCCGTATACCATGGTTCTGATGGTAATCTGAGTGTCTCATAGATCTACTTTCAGACGACATGAAATAAGTGAAGTGCCTTTTGTTCTGGTGTGCTAAGTCCACCTTTGCTCTCCAGTCAACAAATCCGTATACCATGGTTCTGATGGTAATCTGAGTGTCTCATAGATCTACTTTCAGACGACATGTCTCCTTCTGAAGTTGGGAAGAATCTGGGAGAGTCTAATGTTTATATGAGTCGTCTAGATTACACCAGCACTGTAATTTTCCAATCTTTGGACAAACCATGAGAAATAATAACAAAGTCTAGTATATACAGTCGCGAAGCTCAATACGTAGTAAATATGCAAACATTAGGTAGTTGCTCACCACTAGGATCGCTAATATCGCCTCATTACAGGCAATGCAAAATAGTACCGTCACAGTCTATTGTTTCTAGCATCCTCAAAACTCAAGCTTCGTGATTGTATAAGTATAGTAGACTGTGATAATACAGCAGTTGTTGAGCTATTTTTCCCGCCGGAATTGAGATTTTGTTTGCCCTTACGGGTAAAACGCTCATACGGGAAGTCAGTTGTCAGCCCTGGTATAAGAAATGCAAATAGTTATTTTTTTTTTTTCGTCAAGTAACTTATAGTAAATTCAACATAAACATTTGCTTCTATTTTAAGAAAAGAAATACGTATTAGGGCCTACTGTGATGATAGAAGACTGCCTTCAATGAATGATATACGTTTCAGAAGTGTTTTAATAAACCAAACGGTAAAGAAATAATTTATGAGTTTGATGACTTTTAAATTAACCTAACATTTATGTTTGTCCCATCTAAGATTCCGTGGCGCGACAGCCCATGAAGGACCAAGGCTGACGAACATCCAATCAGTACGGAGGTAACATGTGGTCAGCACGATGATCCTCTCAGCTGACTTTTGAAATAGGATTTCGCTCCTTATCGTACCTTCCCAAATTCATCACGATGCTGAGTTGACACTGGTCCCCTACACTGGCCGAAATTTCGTGAGAAAATTCCTTTCTCATGAGAACTCGAATCAGCGCTCATTCCGTGACGTTAGTCCTAGGCATGATGCCTTAGACCACGACACTACGACGCGGGACTCATCCAAGAATTAGAGCCGAATTTTAGCATTTTTTGTGTATTTGGATGTTCATGTAATTTTATAGGCGACCTTCGTTTGCAGGTGAAATTACAGTTCGTGTTGATTTCTTTCAAGGATGCGGTGGACACGAGATAACGCGTTTGAAATCAATATATTTCTTGTTTGTAAAATATCTTTTCGAACTTACAGGGCTGACCAATGCGGTGGCTCAGTGGTCTGGCTTTCAGTCTGTCACACACGCGGTCATTTAAAAATCCAGAGTGACACTTGTGGCGGACAAGGTTGTAGTTGGGGATTTTCTCGTGGTTCTCCCGTTTTCCCATATTAGGCCTATTGGACATCTGCATCATTCCTCAACATTTCTCCATTTCGTCATCATTCCATAACATTCCCCGAACGCTGGCTGTCGACGCACGGAAGGAAGGAGTTGGCCTAGGGACGAAAGCGGTTGCCTGCATGAAACTTGGATTTTATAGTGTAGTTAACCGGTGTGGGTTTGGAAATGCGCCTAGCTTGAAGGTTCTCGTAATAGATCAGTGCTGAGTCATAGTGTCACCCCAGCGAATAGGGATTATAAAGAATGGACACTGAGCGAATTTTCCTGTCTTTTTGTTTCTCTGTGCGCCGGCGTTTAGTTCCACTTTCAAGCGCTAGAGGTTAGTGTATCGAGCAGACACTAAGATAGTAATTGAGAATAGAGTTGGGACACAGGACCCAAACATCGCCTACATTATTGCATAATCCAGTAACGCTTTGCTGCAAATAAATTCAGATTAATAGCTTTTCCTTATTTCTCAGTGACAAACTAGTTGTAATAATAATTTTTTATATTTTATATAATAAATTATATTATAAAATAATATAATACATTATAAAATTATGTATCAAATTCGTTTAATATTTGTATACAATATAATATAGGTATATGGTTTTACTTCTCATAGGAGTTTTGTTTTTCCATTTTAAGCGCTATCAATCATTACACATTTTAAATGTTGTTGGGTCAACGTCTCAACTCTCTTTATAAAGGAGCTCTAGAGTCTAGACATTACAGATAATATAGATAAATACAATATAATATTTGTTACTCAGTCAAATGACAAATCAGTGTAAAATAATGACTTATAATTGTGCCTGAAGATGCCTGAATGGGCGAAAACGTTTGCAATATGTAATTTATGTGTATAAAACTTAATGTCCATATAATATGTTATTATTTTACATTGATTTGTCATTTGACTGAGTAACAAATATTATATTGTATTTATCTATATTAATTGACAATCTGAACAATTTTCATCATGCTCTCTAAATTACAGATAATGACGGATTTATTATTTCATCGGTCCAATTTATTTTATTTGAGTACATTATGTACCTAGATATATTAATTGTATGTGTTATATTTCCGCTGTGTCGACTGCTAGCTGGTGTGGTGTCATTACCAACTGCTGGGAGAAAGCAGAATCTCACGCTCAAACTGGTTTGAAGGTCATTGAAATCAGTCCTGCTACATCAAAGGTACCGACGCGAAGTGTCCATACTGTATAATTATCTATACTCTGGTCTCCCCCTAAAATAAATTCAATTCAATTACACTATAATGTTTCTCAACTCCTTTTCCCGAATCTTCGTAAAAGTAAACCCAGGGAAATTCCCACATTCAACTTACGGCCATCCTCGAATATCAGACAGCACTACCAAATACAATGACATCCTAAGTATGAGACAAAACCGAATGGTTCTACATTGCACATTAGGCCGTTCCGTGATACTGGACAGAGCTACCAAATGTGATGTCCTCAGTATGAGGCAAAATCTAATGATCCCACATTTTTCCCTTTCATTTCTATTTGTGCTAATGGTCTTATGTTAGACTACTAATTTTAGTTGCGTTACACTATTTTTCGCATCACTCAAGCTCCTGCTTATCAACATGCTTTTATTTTCTTTACAGATGTTTTTAAAATCTGTCTTTCATATTCTTCTATTTAGAGCTGTAGCAAATATATTTAACTCTCTTTGTTATCATGTTTCAATGGATTCTATATGAAATGTAATTTTATGCTCGACCTTGCCGAAATGTAGTAATTATACACCTGGTAGCAGTCCTTTAAAGCATGTCATTAAAGTACACCTATTCATTAAAGTTCAGGTTTTCGATTATTCTCGGATATGCAATCGAAAGACGAGGGAAATGTCACGGAGGCTGAAAATCCAATACTGTCGCAGAAGGTTATGTTCTGTTACTATAATAATTAGCGTTAATTATAAATAATATTCAAATAAATTCAATTTGTCATCTCGTTTTTCAATTCTAAATCAATTTCCAGGTTTTACATACTCTACATTAGCCTACATCAAGATCAATGACATTATTGTTCCTCGGAAAAAATCAATACTTTCGCGTCTGCGCACATCTCACAATTCAAGAGCTATGAACAAGGTCACTTCCGATCTTCTGTCAGATACAAATAAAATGTGTACTTCTGAATAATTTAAAGTTAGGAATATGGTCGAGCATAAAAAGTCGTATGAAACTTGCCTATAATGGTAATTAAGACGCTCGTATGAAAATTATGAAACTCGCTTGCGCTCGTTTCATAAACAAACATACTTGCGTCTTAATTACTGTCATTATAGGCTCGTTGCATAATGTACTATTAAATGTCATGTAAAATATCAATAAACTACAGTGTATAAATTTGTATTACCTCTGTAGTTGTCACGTAGCGAAGCTTCCCCAGTTGATAATAATTTCATAATAAACCTGCAGTTTATGGAGAAAATTATTTATTAATTTTAATAGCATTGTGATGCGGCAGCTTAGGGTGATTTGTGATGCAGCAGTAAACAAGAAGCCTGCACACACCAGCTTCCAAGCAGACCGGTTTCTTCTGTATAATCCACCCCGCAGATTTTTCCATCCCTTTCTAACTAAACTATCCTAGTCGCAAGGCTCGCAAAGAAGCTAGCTTTAACATTTAAAATAAGTAGTTTCCGAGTTATCCCTTTTCGTCAGTTGTGTTCAGTTGAAGTGTTAGTGTGCATTGTGGCTGATATAATAAATAATGAGCGAAATAACAGTTCCTGACACTAATTTACTTGAATTTTTTTAGGACAATTGTATTATCAAAACTGACTTACGAACAAAAGTGTGATTTAAAAAACAAATGACCGATTCCTTGCTGTCAATGAAGGACACAACCAAAAGACAACATACTTACGTAATGATACTAATATTGTGATTTCTCTAAGTATGACAGCGAATGTTATACGTATACGTGTCTATTTGTTAGATGTGTGTCGTGAAATCATATTTTACTTACCATTTGAGGTCATGCCTTATTGGTGTTAACGATGTTCCAACAATCTTCGACTGCTGACTTGAAATTGACTACTATTTATTTTAAGACTGTATTTTTGTAATACGTTTTCTCATATTGCATGAAAGACAACTTGAGTTAGCTTCCCTGCTCAAAATTTCATGCTACGCCACTGGTAGTTGTTCTGAAGTTCTTCCTAACTCCAACTTTAATTTGTCTTTGTTCCAAGTAAGTTGAAATCAATAACCTCCATGCGAACCATTGTCTGATCTTAAGTATCTATGAAGTTAGAACTACACTACATGTGTTGGTGTTGATAAACTTGCAGATGAGCATTTTGAATCTATTGACGAAGTGGCGGTAGCAAGTACGTTCTCAATGGGAAGACGTGCTCGTAACAATGTGAGGAACAAGGAGCGTCGAGTCTGGAATTATCAGGAAGTTGTTTCCATCCCACACAGTCTAACATACAGCGTGTTTTGAGAGTATGAGCTAATGATATAACAGTGAAATAAGGCATCCATTTTCCTTAAGTTTACGCTTTATCACCATCGTCATAATTATCGTCACTGTAATTAACATTAAATGATCTCCACTTACAATTTATTTACTCTGAGCAATTATACAGGTTGAACCATAAGTAATGTCATTAATTTCAGGGGGTTATTCTTTGAGATATTCCAAACAAAAATGTTTAATACAATTTTGCTCGTTTTTGCTTCTTTTTCGAGATAAAAATAGTTTTATATTGAACATTTCATAGAGTATTTTGGAAAAGTCATTGGCTGAATTTCCAATAAGCTCAGTTAGTTTAAAAGAGCAGTGTGTTATGATAATAAATGATTGAAAGAATTTTAGTTCTGTCCTTTAAATGTGCAGAAATTTTATCCAAACAAATGTAACATAATATTCCTTTGCAGAACGAAACTTACATTTGTTCGGAGCATATTTGTGCACATTTAAATGACAAAACTAATTTTTTTTTCAATCATTTATTGTCATAATACACAGCTCTCTGAAATTGACTGAGCATATTAGGAAGTCAGTCAATGCTATGAAATATTTGATATAAAAAGAAATTATCTCGGAAAGGAAGTAAAAACGAGAAAAATTGTATTAAACTTTCTTGTTTGAAATATCTCAAAGAATAACCCCCTGAACTTAATGACATTACTTACTGTTCATCCCGTACATAAAAAAAGGAATTCACTATTCATGTATAGGGTTTTCAATGCACTGTCTAATTATATTAAATCTTTGAAGGACCAAGAGAAAAGGTTCAGAACATAATTAACAAAATGTCTCCATACTTAGATCTTCTACTCAACTAATGAGTTATTTATGTTTATAAATTTAATTAATTTGCTTGTTATATATTGTTAACTTTTTAAAAACTTTTGCCTTGTTCCCCATCTCAAAACTATAATACTCACGTAAGGTCTATGGATCACAATAAAATTAGAAGTAAAGCTATACACCATTTCATTTGACACTAAGTTAATATTAATATATGAAAATAAGTACAATGATCGTTTCTAGCATGATCGCGTAAATTAATATTTTATGTTCTTATTTTAAATATAAACTCATTAAAAAATAAAACTGATTGCAAGTATATGACCACATAGAGAGAATATTAATGAGGGGCTCGGCCGTAAAACATGGTAACTGACATTTTGGTAAAAAAATGAGATATGTAGCGTATAATATGGAATCTTGCATTCTGCGTCTAATGCAGTAGTTAGTTTTCCAGCATCTCAACAGATGGCAGAAGTATACAGATTTTACTTTCCTGGTAACTATGCAAACAATTGTTGTATGTATAAATATTTACCTACCTAATAACTTCAAAACACTAAAACGTCACTTACTATGTTTTACTTCCAAATCCCGCATTTATTCTTTATGAACGAGCTAGTCTGTATAGTGTGCATAATCCCTCATCTCTTTGTTTGTAGTTATTCAATGAGAACAAAATTCTCCCAGTTATTTAGGATAAATCGCTGTACACAGACAGACAAGGTAGATAGTCGTCATGTCAAACAATTATTTTCCGTATGAAGGACATGAAGATAATGTGTAATGTGAAAATAATTATAATGTATATTTTCTCATCATTACAATCCTTTCTCTTATAGTAAAAATAAACATTTTGAAATTTATAAAACCTGTATTTAATATGAAATGTCTTAAATTGAGATGTGTTGTGGAAAAACAGGCCTAATGCATACAGAATATCCAAAATAGGTTAAAATTTTTACACTAGGTAGTGCTAACCAAAATAGGATGAAAATAAACTTGTGAGAACATAGGTCCAAAAAACAATTCCCTCGATAATTCATTTTGAATCTGGCGTACACTACTTTTAACACTTGAATATAAGTAATTGATTAACTAGCGGACTTACTCGTGTTAATTATGTAAGTTTGTGCGGCTTACAGCTGTTTCGGTGTTTCATCACACCATCCTCAGAGCCTACTAGATCCCGGCGTCATCTCGAACTTCTCTGCCTGTTATGTGGGTGCGTTTGATTGTTGAAAGGTGTTGAAAAGTGGAGTCAAATAGTGTGTGTGTACTGAAATTGATCTGTGTGTTGAGAATTTGATCGGGGTGTGTTTTAGTGTGTTTGTATACTTGTATTGTTCTAATGTGTTGAGTTTTGGTTCTTGGGTTGTATGTGTAGGATTTCCATGTCTGCATTTATGTTATTGTATGTATGGTTTGGTTATATCGGCGTATGTAGATGTATTGTATCCTCTGGTTATTGCTTTAATGTGTTCTTTGAGTTTTGGAATTGCCTGTCTGTCCAATGTAGAACTTGTCGCAACTATTACTGTACATGTGAGTTTGTATACACCTGTGTGGTCGTATTTATTTGTTTGTGTTTTTTGTTTGTTGAGATGTCTTTGTAGTGTGTTTTCTGTTCTGCTTTCTAAATGAAGAGAACTCTATGCTTTTACAGAGTTTTATTGTTTTTAATGAGGCAACCTCGGGGCAGATTCCTTATCTGTTCCGACTTTAAGTGCCATCCAGTCCTTGCAGTCTTTTAATTGTGATGATCCGCTTGTCTTAAGAACTCAGTAGCTGTTCCATACTCTCCTTTGCTCTGATTATGAGATTTAGTGTGGATTCTGGCCATGTAGGGATTGCAGGAAATGAGGCCGCGGATGCTGCAGCCAGGGCTCTGAATGGCTCTCTGGTATATTGGCGCGAGAGGTGGCAGGACATTGAAACTACTTGAAATATAAAATTTGGTGGCAATGGGAAGGAGAATGTCTGCACAAGAGGGAAACAGATTACGAAATATAAAGAATACTGTTAGAGTTTGGGATTCGTCTACAAGAGCGTCGCGACACGAGGAGGTTTTACTCATGTGAGGATTGGCCATTGTCATCTGACACACGGCCATCTCCTACGTGGCGAACCTCAGCCGGAGTGCGATATGTGCCATGTTCCACTTACGGTGGAACACTTTTTATTGTTGCAGGAAATATGACCATGCACGGAGGCAATATGGAATTCGGCCGACATTACTGACGCTCTTGAAATGATTTTAATTGTGCAAATGCAGTTCTGAGATTTTTATCAAATACAGGTTTGGATAAGGTGATTTAGTTTTTATTGATCCGTTTTACTCATCCTCCGGACCCTTTACATGTTACATTTTTGTTTTATATTTGTTGACATTTGACTTTATACATCCGAATATTTTATAAAATTTTATGGTTTTAAAATATGATTGTTAACTCTGGTGGCCTTAGTTTTATTGTTTTATTTGTTTCTTGAATACCACCTAGTGTGGTAGAATTGATGATTCTGTAGAAATCACCTTATGTATACTGCATTTGTGTGCCTCGTTTTATCGTGACAACGCTTTTTAGTTCTTTTAGCACTCTGATTATTATATTATTTATGTATTTGTTACATTAAGAATTTTAGATAAGGGCGCAAATAGCCATAGTAGCTGACGCGCCCTTCTTAAACCCTACTACCCCCTCTGAATGAAGATGCGATCTTATGTGTGCTTTTGTTTTCATATGTTAGTGTGATGTATTTCTTGTGTTCTTGTGTTTGTGTTGTGATTTTCGTGTTTTTGTGTTTAAGTTTAAGTTTAAGTTAAGTAAGTCCGCTAGTTAATCAATTACTTAATTCCCTCGAAGTTATAGACGATTTGTCTGTACTTTACGATGTAGTAGGGTAACGCTACGGTACATCGCATGTGAAAGACAGAACGTCTTGCTATGTGTTTACATGTTCTGCTGGAAGAGTTCCTCTTCATTGACGACAGATTATATGGTTCATGCATGACGGAGAACAACCCTATTTTCACATCGTTTGACGCTGAGCCCCAGTTCAGTGCACAGTGGATAGCTCGGAATAGTACACTCAATTGGCTTGCACGAGTCTTGATCTTAATCCGTTAGATTTTCGGTTGCGAGAACATTCAAAGACTTCTGTATATTTAAGGCATGTCAGTGACTTGAAGAGATTACATTATTAACTTGTGAATACGTGTAAATCATATTTATGAGTAGGGCCCTGAAGTTCATGTCCTAAAAAACTATGAAATATGCATGCAAATATGCTCTTAAAACTTGAAAATATGCCAATAAATATGCACTATTAAATTAAAAGAATTAATGTCTCTTGGCAGTAGAGAAAACGAGTTAGTATTAATCTTTTCTCACTCCCTCACACGCTTCACAAATCAGTGCCCTATTATCTGTAGATGATAAGTCACCTGAAAACTCCTTCTGTAAATTAGTTAATCTAGCACTCGAAGTTGGTCTTATTTTCGGCATTTAAAGAACTTTTAACAGATACTTTATACGTCTAACTTAATTTGGTGGCAACCAGTTCACAACACTGTTAAGTTACAAGAGTATAACACAGCGACCAACCAGGTGACAGCTACGCACGTACATGGAAGGATGATGAAACAGGGGATTCACTGCATGCATCATCACGCGCAACGTTACTGCCAGATGATCCAGATGGAAGAAAAAATAAAAACCGTAAAACTCATTAAAATATGCCATATAGGCACTAAAATATTGAAATATGATGCATTTATCAAAACCAAGAAAATATGTAGTTATATGCACCATCAAATCATGTTCAAATAACTGAAAATTCCATAATTCGTGCACATAATGCATAGGAATACATTTTTAATCCCTAAGAAAAAACATGCAAATGCATGAACTTCCGGGCCCTATTTATGAGCAACCAGAATTTGTCTGCAACGAAGGGCTGAAGAACATTAAGTAAGAATAACTGGATACCATATACGTAGTTAGAGTATAGATACTTCCTATAACAATACAAATTGTCTTGTAGCCTCGCAGGTATAATAATTTTTGGACTTAAGTTTAGCAGAGGTTTTTTTTTCTATTTTTACTTATTTTGGTGAAAACTATAACAGTCAAAGTCTCTAGCTTTTTTTTTTTGGGACACTGTATAGTTTGAAAGCGTTATCGACACCTGTTTAATTATAGCAAAATTCCATTACCCCACATTAATGGACAAGCTTTAATTTCACTGAAATCAATGCTATGTACTGACCTAGTGCGACGCCAGGAATGAAGTTCTGCTTGTTGAGTTCCTGAATGATCCACACAGCTGATAGCATCTGATGGAGTCCTCTGGTGACAGAGACAGAACAGTTCAACCCAGTGTGCCTCTCAAACAGTCCTGCAATGTAAAGAATTTCCCGTAAGTTTTTGTTATCGTCAATATAAGAATCTTCCACTAAATTCAACTGCATTCATTTATCCCCCCTCCCCCCAAAATGAGAGAGTTTAATTTATTGTTGATTTTGTCTGAGGATAGAGTATACTATTCGCGAAAATTAGAATGGTAGAAAATCTTACATAATGCGTACCATAATTTGGAAAGTGTAATTTTATTTGTTGTTTATTACTTTCGCGTGTTAAGAGGATAGCCCACAATAGGCTGAAACTAATCAACAAAGTACTGTACCTAATATTTAACACGCGAAAGTAATAAACAACATATTCCGAAATGATATAATGTTAAAAGTTGTGTAATCAAGATGTATAAAATTTTATTTATCCTTTCTTGCAGTAATTACTGTTATAGTGTCCTTTATGACAACCAATTCGCCAATGATTTCAACATATCAATGATATTTGACACTTTTTTAGATTATAAAGAGTAAGTAAATTGACAGGTACATTGCTTTACTATGTTGCATATTTTTACGCAGAACTACGTGTAGGTGCATCACCTGTCGACAGGTGCATAGCTTTACTATTCTGTATATCTTTACATGGAAGGTGTTAACGAACAGCTCGAGAAGAACAGAAGAACAAGGGGAATACAGGAACAATAAAAATACGAGGATAACAAGGGAACGACAAGGAGAACAATGAGAATGCAAGGAGAAGGGTAATACAAGAAAGAGGAGATACAAGGAGAATAAGAAGAATACAAGGACGATAAAAGGAGATCAAGGGAAAGATAAGCATAACAAGGGAAAGTCAATTAGAAATAGGGGAATACAAGGAGAATATGAGAAATACAAGGAAGGAGAACAAAAGGAGATCAAGGGAAAGATAAGGAGAACAAGAGGAAGTCAATTAGAAATAGGGAAATACAAGGGGTGTATGAGAAATGCAAGGAGAATAAAAGGAAGACAAGGAAAACAAGGGAAAGACAAAAAGAACAAGGATAATATAAGGAGAGCAAGGGGAAAACATGGAGAACAGGGGGAATACAATATTACCCCTATACGTAGTGAGGAAGAAAATGTAGTTTTATGTCAAACCATCTACGATTAATTAAAAATTTACATTTTACACAAAAAGATTTACAGCTGTCCATTCACACTCTGGCTAAAGTAAGAAATAATTGTAATTTACTGATTAATGTAAGAATGATTAACATTAAAATTCAAATATTTCTCTTCCCCCACATCTCCTACTGAGTCTTCCGCTGGGTATGTCTTCTCTTATGTTTATACTGAGGTCAGCTTTGGATAGTTTGGATAGATGTTAATCCTCTCGATATGTTGGGACCAATGACTGTACTGATATCCCTGCATATCTTCTACTATTTGTTCGATCATCATCACTTATTATAGTACGTTTTAACCCTTAGAAGCCGGAAAACTTATACCACTATTTCACGCAAATGTCTAGGGGTTCGTATACCTGCATAATCGGGTAAATTCGTTTGCCGAGCGGTTTAAGACGCACAAGATGTCCTGCCAGCATATCGTGCCTAAGATCGCAGGTTCGAGTCCCTGCCACTAATTGAACCTATGGTAAAGGATGGGGAGGGCCCATGTAAAACAATCGGTGTAATGATACTCATGGAAGCTGACGGGGTTTCAGTTAACTGCAGTTGAAATGATTATGCTCCTTTTTAAAAAAAATCATTACAAAAAATATTGTTTAAATAATGTTATATAAAATTAAAGAATATCTATGTATTTTATATATAACATACAATTTATAACATATTATATCACGTCATGACCATAATACTAGCTGGCCACTATAATGGACGCACGGCTCCTAAGGGTTAAGATCTCTAGCCTTGAGAACGCATCCCTGACCATGCGTATCCCATCTCAGAATTCTCATCATCCTCCCTTACCAACGTTTATAGTTTCGTTAACTTTAACTTGAGACACTCTGTATTTGTTGACGTATATAGGCTATATATCTTAGAATTTCATTTCAATAGAGATTTTACACAAAGTCATGTTATTGCTTCGTTATTTTTACGCTATCTATTCTTTCTTTGAAATATTCATGACTGTTTCCGAGTGAGCGAATTGTAAAATGAAGTATCTCTTTCATGTCAGTGCTAGTTTCAAATTACCGAGACCTGTTCGTCAAAGTAGCTACCAACAAAGCAAGCGAGAAGACACTTCACACTCGTTGATCGAGTGAATCCAGGTAGCCTAATGACACTTCCTGAGTTCTGAATGTCTCTTGGTATATTCTGTTTATTTCTTCTCCATATTCACAGTCGTCTATGCAACCAACAGTATTACCATTAACATAATGATATTTATGATCATCGATACCGTACACAAACACCATAATCATCACTGGCATCATCATTGTCAATAATACTTACTCTATGACACTACAGCCCATGCAGGACCTTTGCCTTCCTTGAGGTGCCTGTCCACTCTATTCTTACTCTATCTATGCCTTCCTCCTCCATCTTCTTACCTCTATGGCTCGTAGGTATATTTCTGTGTCATCCAGCTCTGCCTTCTTTCTCCTCGTTCTCCTATGAACATCTTTATAATTGTCTTCTCCTCACTCATTCTTGCTACAAGTCCAAACCATTCAATTCTTCTACTTTTTATTTCACTAATTAGCTATATACTTTGTTTGTTGTATCTAGGTAACTTGCTAAGTAAGTCATGGTAGCATTTTTTCCTGCGGAATTTCAACCCTCGACTTTACTTCGTGTTCGACTTATATACAGGGTGATCCGTTTGGGTATGGATAAAATAAAAACACCGTAAAACATTTACTACTGAACTTTATTTGTTGAAACTTTGTACATACAACACTGAAAGACGGGAAATTCCTCATAGCTCAACATGACCCCCATTGCGCACTCTGCACAACTCATAACGGTTGATGCAATTCAGCCCGTGTCCATTGTAACATAAGAGGGGTGATTTGTTGAAACGCTTGAGTAATTTTTACTCTGAGATCATCAATGTTTCTGGGTTTCTGTAAATAGAGAATGTCTTTAACAAAACCCTATACGAAGAAGCCAGGAGGGGTTAGATCTGGGAAGTTTGGGGACCAAGCAAGAGATACCTGCTTCTCGTACTGGGTTTCGCCTGCGACCTCCTGCATGTTTTTTTTAACACAGAACCTGTTTCTACAAGTGTTCGATACCACAACATTATGGAATCGTATTTAGGTACATTACACACACCATACTCACGTCGAAATTCCCTTTGAACTCTTTTAACACTCTCAAATTTAGCATATCAAAGAACACATTGTGCCTTCTGTTGATTTGTAGTAGCCATTTTAATAATCTACGATTTTCATTTGTCCTTTCAGATTATGCATTGTTGATTGTCATATATGGCAACTCCCATCTTTTAATCATAATATAACCAGCAAGAAATTTTTCCTACTATCATAATAGCTTTGTAATAATAAATTAATATTATCCATACCCAAACGGATCAGACTGTAGAATTAGCATATATTTTAAGTCAACAGCCATCAGCATCATACAAGGAGCGCACTCAATTGAGTAACTTAGCGGCCGGGACTCCTACAGTTGGCCTATATGCACTACACAAATATTCTATATAAAGACTAACCAATGTAGGAAAAGACCCAAAGGAGAAATATTCGATCCGGTGTGGTGGGTTGAACTTTGGCGTAGGTCAGTAGTTAGAGCTTCCAGTGCGTAGAACTGGGAGAATCGGAGTTCGATTCTCAGCGCTTCTCAGCGCCGGAGCGGACTTTTCTCTGTTAATAACAAATGCCTCCACTCTGCTCTATTGTTCTACTCTACTCAGATCTTCTCCATTCTTTTCTAACTATGTAATTGCAGGGTTTGTTAAATAATCAGTGCCTTTTCGTCGAGTTTGAAATTACTTTGTATATTTTCTCCGGGTTCTGTATTATGTTCATATTCGCAATTGTATTGTACCATAAAATCAAGCAATTATTTTCAACAAATAGGTATGTCGGATTATTATGCAGACGAACCTTTACAATAGCTGATCGAGTAGGATATATATATCCATATGTTAATATTTATGCTTAAGAAAGATGCAAGTATTTCTTAAATACGTGTCGATAATTATTTGTTGAACGGGGTCGATGACTTCGTGAAGCAGTTCGTATTTTAAAATGAAGTCAGAAAATTGGTAGTTGTTCATTTGATGTTCGTCGAGAAATATCGGACGACTGTGAGTATATTTGAGAATTTTATCAATAGGATTCTCTGGTTACCTTCCCTGAATTAATACTAGAGTGTTCTCCAAATGTGTTTTTTTTATTCCCTGTGTCTGGGTTCTCTCAATTAACTCCACGCATTAAAAAGTCGTTAAACAAATTTAAGGACATTGAACCTCGGGGGATGGTTTTAGAGATCTCGTCAGTACATTTCACCGTAGCCCTTCTGGCATTGTCGACCTGTTACTGAACGTTCTAAATGATAAAATTAAATGAAACTAAAGAGCATAAATCTACTTTCCCTCTGCTCTAGGCAGAAACATAAATAATTAATTTAATAGCAAAATCGTTTACTCTTGTGTTCTGTTAATTATATAGAACAGTAGCAGGTTGTGTGGCCAATAAAACTGTTAGCAATCATAAGAAATAATTATGATTCGGTTCCAAGAGGTTGGTAGCTTGTTTTATGTTTTCCAGCAGTTGCAGATGATATAGTTATAGCCTTTAGCTTCATGTAAATGGCGTCCAGTAATAAATTACAATCATTCTAAACTTAAAGTTCGGCTAAATAACTGAGAACCTCATAGGAATGAAAGACTGCCATGTAAATCAGTTCACTAAAATAAAACTACTTTCACGATTTCATAAATTGTCGCTTTATTGCTTTGCGGTGCAGCTGTTTGACACAGTGACGTTTGTTTGGTTCGAGCTGAGATTTTCAATCATTAATCCCAAACTTTATATGTTTTTACAGAACATTATTTCTAGGTTGTCTTTCAGTTACAGTAAAACCCCATTATCCGTCACCCTATTAACCGATTGTTGGATTATCCGACTTTTTTTCTAGCTCCTATTTTCTTTTTGCTGCAGAAAATATATAAAATGCTGTACGTTCTGTTCCTACATAATTTTTCTACAAAAGCTTATTACAAGTATTTACTCTTAGTACAAACTATGTAGCAGAAATGCTTCGCTATCGGCAACATAAATAATTACGTGTAAAATAATTACTACTTGCTTCGAAATAAATTATCCAAAGAATTTCCACAAACCGTGTACAATTCAGTCCTTATCCTTACTATTCGAGTGGCCGTACTGTGTAACTTCTATGCAGATTGTTTTCACAGTTGTCAAAAGAAAACATATTGTGTTAATTATCGAAACAAATTACAAATAATAAGAGGTTTGGGAAAGAAGAAACTGTGGTTAATGTTTCAGAGTAGTAGATTGGCGATAGAGCTGTACGTGATTTAACAAAAATGAAGAAAAAAACCAAGGATAAAGTGTAAGTAGGGGAGAGTCGGGTAGTATCGGACATCGGGTAATATCGGACAGTGAGTTTCTTTCATCTACCACACGATGATAGTGCCTGATTGACATGGTTACGTTTCTGTGATGTCGCATAGAGACGTAACCATGTCATTCAGGTACTACCATATGGTGGCAGATGAAAGAAACGCACTGTCCGATATTACCCGATGTCCGATACTATCCGACTTTCCCCTAAATCTACAACATGAGACTTCAAGTATTCCTATCTTTCCACAGACAATCATCAATCATTAACCCTTGGCCCTTAAAAACCCGTCGTTAACAACCGAACTTTTAATGACTACATAGAAGTTAAACACAAGACTACGAAGGAAATTACGAAATTGTGTATTATGCACTTAATTTATAAACATGTTTTATGGCACGGATTATCCTATTTTTTCGATTAACCGTTCAGTCCATCCCCTTCATTATCACGAATAATAGAGGTTTTACTGTATTAGGTAATGTTCTATTATGGTAACTAGGGCAAAGATATTCACGAATTTTCAAATTATTTTCTTTCAGGGTATACAATTATATACTGAAGTGGTCTACAGAAACTACCACTTCTTAAGTTAATTGTGCATATCCTTACGTTATAGATGAAAAAGAAATATATACACCAGGAATAAGCTACAAATATTTAATCTATAATCAAACGAAGATTTGTTTCAAAATTCACACTTATAACTAGGCTTCGAGACTTAGGACCCGATAGAGCAGTTCAGTGGGAAATCTACATAACGGCGTACTGAGTATAGTGGTAAAGCGTACAGTGGGTGGGGGTACTGTAGAATGAATGACAACAAATACGCAAAGGAAAACGCTCTCGATTTGAAGGTTCTGACGAATAATTTGGTTTTCATACAAACCTATTTTCAAACTGTGTCTGAAACTATTACACGGTTAGAAAAGTCAGAGCAAGAAATGCCGGAAGCCCTCAAATTAATTGAGAAAATAATACAGAGAATTAATGAGACGTCAAGTACACCGATTACTGAACGTGTAAAACAGAAGTGGAAATCAATTTTATGTAAAAATAACGGATATGGAACATTGTGTAATATAAACAGCAAATTAGTGGACATAGAGTCACCCTAGAATAAAAGACTGTCTCTTAGAGACTGCAATGATATTACGTTTTTTCGTTTTGCCCCTATAAAGTCATGCGACGTAGAGCGCAGCTTTTCACAGTACAAACTGTGTTTGGTAAGATTTACGTTTGAGACACTGAAAATGTATCTTGTACATTGCAATTCGGTACTGTAACTGCACTTCCTAAAGTCGACCAATAGGATAAATGAAGAAATTAAAATTGCTGCATGTTTATTTCCACCATTAACATTGTGTATAATTAAACACAAATGCTTATAAAAGACAGGAGAATAAATGCTTTTCACATTCTTTTGACATTGTCATAGTGTAATGTATATTATTTTCAGAATGTCTATATGTGTGCGTTTCCTATTCTAAATAGCAAAGTTGTTACCTCAACACATCTCTACCTTTAACTACCTGCAGCGAGTCAACAACCTATAGTACAAGCACAGTAAACTTATTGTATCGGGTCCAAAGTCTCGATGCCTGCTTATAACGTAGGTTGTAACTGATTCAAAGTTTGTCAATTTGTTATCTCTGTAGTTCTGACTTATCCCGTGGTTATAAATTTCGCTTACACGATCATGAAATCGAGGAGGGACTCGCGACAGGAACAGTTTGGCTGTGGCACATGCGAGGACCTCTCATGCAGTGCCAGCGTGATACCTACCTGGATTTATTTTCGCGTGCACATTCCAGATCAAATCAAGAAGTTCTCTTCGTGTTCCCGTTACACATTTTGCATATACGATGGTTAGGTTTGGTTAGTTTAGGTTTTTATTAACCAAGTCCGCGCATTCCCCCCATGCGCAGTTACCATTTCACAGCCAAGATGATCCTGTCGCGAGCCGCACGTTAAAATCGTAGGTCAGATATCTTTGAACGCCGGTATACCAGGGGCATTTCCTTGGAAGTAAAGGCGGCAGGCACATAGGTCTGACATCCTTAATGTCGATTGTCTGTAAAGGTGGGAGCAGTGGCGATTCCTCCATGAAGGATATGAGGATGATCCTACAGTTTAATTTCGTGCCTCTGAGGATAGAAAACATTTTAATTACAGATTTTGATTTTCAATGCGTCCCAACGTATGAATTTTCTTTAAGCTTCCACCTTCTGTCGTGAGTTGTCGTCACAACACAGCTCAGAAATAATTTCCGAGGAACCATCCAAATATCTTACAGCAAACGGTATTTCTAGCAGTGAAGTTGGTGGACAGGAGAGAGTGCGGAGGGCGGGGTATGACTTGTGTTTAGCCGCGTTTGAGGATATGACCGCGTATCCTAATACTATGATCCTTCCTTCTGGGTGATGGAGAATCTGTCAGAGACTACAATAAGAATTTTCAAGTAGCCTACCCTTATAGCCTCCTTAAATGCAGTTCATTGGTCATTTTAAAAGAACATAATAAACGAAATAATGAATAATTTAAAATGATATAATATAAAAAATAAAATGAATAAAAAACAAAATTACATAAAAATAAATAAAATAAGCTATAATAAATACAAGAATTAACAGGACTTTCAGATGACAGGACAGCGGAAAGAATATCTGAAGTTGTATTTGATCATTTAGAAGAATTTAACTACAGCAAGAAATTAATTCCGCAAACGTCTGACGGAGCATCAATAAATATCGGGCAGTACAATTGCTTAGGGGCCATCTTCACAACTAGAAATGGGAGGAGAATCGAACTTCACTACAAATAAATTGCCAGTTCCAGAATGGTGAGTCAAAGACTAACATAGGCCTACTTGTATTGATTTTGCATGCTCTATTAATATCATTATTATTAATATTACGAGTATTATTATTAATATTATATTATTATTAATATCAGTTTCTGTCTTGGTCATCAGTCGTCAATCTCATATCCTACATACAAAAAATATCACGAGTCGCCACTGGGTGGGAGCCTTAACCTTCCGCCACCATCTGGGCCCATTTAGCCTGTAATGGAGTTGGGATTGCTTAACTTTTCTGGTTTCATTTCTTAATGTTCTTTTGAATTGTGCAATGTACCGTAATGTTATTGTATTGTTATTAGCGCATATTTGTTGACTTTTTAGCTTTTAAGATCGTAATTACATATAGGCCTATGTTTAGTAAGTTATAAGCGCAAGAATTTTCAAATTCGTAGATTTAGAGAATACATCGACTGCAATGTTTGTGTTGTACACAGCTCCATGTGGGTAAGTGCAGTACGCTATAAACTGCGCAGTGTTAATGTAAACACGTATAAGAGAGATAGACTACGGATCAATATACAACGAAGTTACTGACGAAAACCAACTCTGTATTTTGGATGTTGTAATGTACAAAGGATTTCAACGGAGGCAATATAAAATGTACAGCTGGAATTGGAGGGACACAAATATTGAAGTTGTATTTTCATCATAAAAGTACTAAAAAGAAACTAAATAACGAAGAACACATGGAATAGTTGTTACATTTTTGTTGTTGTGTTAATAAGCGAATAAGAACAAAAGCTGCAGGATGTATTAGGGTGATGAAAGAGAAGGGAAAAACAGTTACGATGGTGCTGACATTCATGATAATATGGAACAAAGAATTGACAAGAATGATTCTCTAGTGAAGCACACAAGAATGAAAAAAGAAGGGAGACCGAAAACCTATTACAGTACAACAAAGGGATTCGCATCAACATGAAACAGCAAAATTTGAAAGACAGTTCTTAAATGGACTATGACTTTTGACGAAAAAGATTTATCATGAGTTACGTTGGGAATTTCCATAGATAACCTAGGGTACATTATACTGAAGAGAGAATATCATCGAAATGATAGCCGTCCAAATCTTGGATTTAAAATATCGGCATCCTAATCAATTCAAATGAACAAAAAAGAAAATGTAAATTAATGTTAAAAAATACATAATGAAATTTAAAAAAAGAATATTCTGCGACAAGATTTAGTAGCTATCAAAACTATAATTATGAATTGAAGAGTGTGATGCCAAAACCCTCTCAGTCCATTAGGCCATTTTTATTATTTATACATACATATGATTATGTTTCAGTCCTCTATCATCATATTTTAAGCTCATTTTCTTCCAAAACAACGCCAATCCTTGTCTAAAAGGTCTGTGTTATTGTGCATGTCACTTGAAAAGTTGCTCAGTCCGCAGACCGGTGGATACAAAAACTAGTCCAGTCCATTCATAAAAATGGATTTAACGTGTTTTGAGATAACATTCTTCAATTATTTATTATTTCAAATGCCATTCTTTCATAAACAACGTTAGCTTTTGTGTTTCTATAGAACTTCAAATTTTTTATAGCGGAAATTCTAAATTACTTCCATGTCTCCAATTGCAGTAGTAAACAAACTTCCCCTAAAATAGGGGTTGCCCTGAAGGACAAAGTATATAAAAAATACAAGTATTATGAAAATGTTTTTGTGAGAAATATAATTATTATTATTATTATGTTATTAACTTACTTTATATAGCCTATGTGATTTTTCAGAAGATAGATTGAATATTTTAGAGCTATCAAAGAAACAGTCTTGGCGAAAGAAGATTCAACATTGAACTCTCCACAAAAATTAATTTTTTTTTTGTAATCGTGCTAACCTGTGCACAATAAATGTGATCCGTTCAATTTATAAACTTAGTTTTTTGCATATTATAAAAACTAACTTATAGTACCTTCGTTGTTAGGGCTTCCTTTCTTTGCTTCCATTTTTATTTTGATTATATTAGACTTTTCGGAGTCCTCGTCAACGCAACTATAGGAAACCAAAGTCAAAGTCCAATGTTTACCCAAACGATTAGTACACTCTATCTGCACTTATTCAACACTGTTATTTCAAAAGTTTTTGATAGAAGCGCAATAAAAATGTCACAAGGAATATTCTACAATTATCAGTATTTTTTAACACTCAACAACTCACCCCTCGGTCCCTAAACGCCGCTTAGACTTGACTCGATGATCCACAATGATCTGGAGCTGTGCAAGTTAGAGGTTCGATTTCTAGAGTGAGCAACGGAAGAAATTTAGGATAGGTGTTTGTCTGTTGTCTTGTGATTGTCCCTTGATGTGTCAGCGATGGCCTTAAGTCATACCGACTCATGACCTGGGAGGCCTGCATTTATGAGATGTCTAGTGCAGTCCTGGGCATAAAGAAGGGAAAAGGAAAGGAGATACCCCCGGCTATATCCTTTTTTGCTTACACTGCTTTAGAAACAAACACACAGTAAGGCACTGTGCATCAGTGGTGGATTTTAAGCGACCAGCGAGATTCGAAAGCTATGATGCCTGCCTTATACAACCCGTCACTCAGCAATGCTTAACTTCTTGCCTACTCGCATCGGTCCGAAATATAACTGTCTCAGCTGGGGAAGGTGGAGTGGGGAGTTAAGGGGTAGTCTGCAATGACTCGATTGAGGTATTAACGTCCAGGCCTGGTCTAGTGTGCCATCCAATGAATCTCCCTTCCCTACCGGCAGTGGTGTGTAATTTGGATGAAAGTGGAGGTTAAGTAGAATAAGATAAGATAAATTAATTCTTCTATGCAAAATAAATTGGGATTATGCAGCAAGAAATTGGCGAAAGAGTAAAATCAATATATATTAAAATAGTCGTATAAAGTGTAGATGTGGAACTATATTGGAACTGCAATTCTTGTTCACAAACTGTTCTGAATAACAAAAAATTTATTTGGTTGTTGTAATAGCTATCTAAATGCATTATTATGCAATTCAAACACAGTTTGAGTTAGTAAATTACTCACCTAGAACAGTAGCATCTCCTGGTACGGCGAATGACGGTCTTGGTATTGCACATGCACTCTTACTAGAATTCTCTGCCCAGCAACTTCCAGGGAATAGCCATAGAAAGGCCAGGATTGTGGTGAAGCGTGAAATATCCATGCCTGGAGGACTGGAATAATAATAATAATAATAATAATAATAATAATAATAATAATAATAGTAGTAGTAGTAGTAGTAGTAGTAGTAGTAGTAGTAGTAGTAGTAGTAGTACTAAGTGATAGGCTGTAAGTAATGAGATACGAATTGTAAATATGTTTCATTTTAAATTGCATGAATCGCGGCATTTACATAATTTATTATTTGAACGGATAAAATACGAGGGTCGTTCCGAAAGTAATACCTCCTATTTATTTTAATGAAAACTACAACATATACACAGAGCGTAATAACACAGTTAAATAGAGCAGGTTTTCAGCTACATAGTTATTTTTTCACATAATCACCATCATTCGTTATGCATTTTTGTCAGCGATTGAAAAGAGCCTGCATGCCGCGCTCGTAAAAATCTGGACCATCAGAGACAAGCTACTTTGCTACAGCTGAGACGCCAGCATCCTTGTATGAAAAATGTTGCTGCCCATATAGTCAATCTTTCATCGGCTCAAAGAGATACAAATCTGAAGGTGCTAAGTCCGGACTGTACGGTGGATGTGATAGGATAGTCCAAATTTTGCAACATGCTCAGTGGTCACGAAACTGGTCTGGGACCTGGCCTTATCGCGTTGCAAGGAAAGGTTTTCTTCTCTGGCTTGTCTTTGGAAATTCAGGCTTTCAGCTTAGGCGAAATTGACAGTTTCTCCAGATTCCAGGGCATCCAAAAGAATTACACTTCGCCTATCTCAGATTTTCGCCACTGTTGTAACGCACTACTCACGGCCTTACTGTGATCGCAGCCACTGTATGGTCTCAGTACGCCTCAAGAAAACGTCGATGGATGTCAATGGGTGTTATTTGTTCAGCAGTGAGGAATTCAGTAACACATCTATGTTTCTTACGGACCTCTATGCGAAATGCCATTTTGGTACCAATATATGTCGCCGACAACCAAAGTAACAGGACATTAGCGTGTAGATTCAACCTTTACTACAACACCATTAACATCCGACTCAGACGTTACAGGTCAACACAAAAAATAGGAGGCATTACTTTCGGAACGACCCTCGTAATATATTTAACTTTAAATATAATCCAACTAGACGCAAGCAAAGCCGTCTAAACTGTATCCGAGGAACTTCTAAACCCACGAGAAAATATTTATCGATCCTTCCGTTGTACAGTGTGAGGAGAAGGCCTAACGATTCACTGTAGAGTATACTGGACGTCATATATGCGTATAAATTTAAATGAATGTAGTCAACAGATCGTAGTATAGAATTATTATACAATTGTTGATGAAATGACTATGTTCAGAATTTCTTAAATGGACTCTGTTACTAAAAGAGTAATGTAGCAATTTGTACGAATTTAATTGTACATGACTCGAATATTTATGTAGAAATAATATGACCAAACTAGGAACATCTATTTAGAGGGCAGCGAAGAAACTGTCGCTCAAATTACAGTAACATTTATATTGTACGGTATCAGAGCACGAATAAAATAAAATGTCAACTTTCAAAATTTTAATGTACAAAATATGTCTGAAAATAGTAAAGCAAGAGATGTAGAACTTAGGCCTAATAAAAGTATGCCTATGAAACCATGCAGTAATTATATCCTAACTAACATATAAAACATATTTATATACTATAATATACTTTGAAGGTAACGCGCTAGCTTCGCGGTTGACAGACAGAAGGTCGCGGTTTCGATTTCCTTCGTGGTTATGAATTTTCCCCATTGATTATTCTATTCTCTCAGGCCGCACTATGATCCTGGGGTTTACTAAGAATCTAATAGAAATGAGTACCAAGGATATTTCCATGGGGGTAAATACGGTGGGCACATAAGACTGGCATCCCTACTGCTATTAATCCCGATTGTCTAGCAAAAGTGGGAGTCTCCATGGCCTCTAATAGAGATAACTTTACATTTGCTTTTTTTTAATTACACTTGTAATTGTAACATTGATTTCGTATTGAGCCACGCTTTTATATATAATTTAAATTTTGGTCTCAGTGAACTGATTTTTCACATCAATACTTATAATGCTTTCTCACAGAAATGTAGCAACTTAAGTTTCTACTAATGTAAGGGTTGGCTATTGAGTACGGATGATTTCTGAAGTATTTCTAGAACGTCATAGAACTTACAATGAGAAGTAAACTACAGAGCGTTCAACTCGGCTCTGGGCCGGGAATACGCACACCAAAACAAGCTTGCATAGCCGGCGTAAACTGCGACATTATCCATCCTTAACATTCCACTCATATAACTTATAACTTTCATTAATAATAGCACTGATCACATAAGGCCTACCAGATTGAACATTTCCATGTTATGAAGTAACATATAAAAGAGAATAACCGCCAGGATCTCCACTGTCGAAAATGATTTTTAGTAACGACCGCTAGATGGAAGTACTGCTGCAAACTATTAGGCCTACTCCATGCAATTCCATCAGCGTTATAACGTGACTTCTTTTGCAGTCGCTAGATGGCAGCATAGTGAAATTGATAAAAATTGTCTTGAAAGTGCATTAGACTGATCAATCTGTTATATATAATCAGGATAATAGAATACATACAATAATACTTTAATTTCATAATGAGTAATAACTTGTTGTATAGAAGTCGTTTAGAGTGGAGTTCGTCCTGCATTCACACATTCTTAACATATTCTGATGATATATTGTTGTTCATACATGAAATAAAACCTAAGAAATAGAGTAAACAAAAATAACTGTCATGCTATTATATACGAAGTTACAGAGAATGTAAGAAGATAAATTGTAAGCATTACAAAAATACGTATAATTTCTAGATATTCTACCATCTAACCTCTACTCGTACCCGGGCGCCTCCATAGTGATTAAGTCATATTAAGTTTTTGGATTCACTTATCTAGAATTCTCTAAATTCAACATTTTTGTCACAATAAATCTTCTTTGCAGACGCAGTAGGCCTACTGCAGGTAATAATAATGTGTATAATTTCTCGGACAGAAAATTGAAAATTTCTAAAGCGTTTCACATCATAAGTAATACACGTCTAGTTTCGATTGTTAATACAATAAACGTAAGTGTTACTTTATTCTAAGCAATTGGAGATTTGTATTACTCGTATTTAAGGAACACAAATTTGAAGATGGATTGAACCAATTTTGAACAAATCGCCATTTTGAATTCCTCTTTATCTACATACAGTAGTTGATATAATTAAAAAAATTGTAATAGTTTTAGATGTTGATTATGAACAAAAGCTGCCTACTGATTTAGAATAATTCGATATAATGTATGGACAACATTCCAGAAAAGACTTTGTTCGATGTTAAGACTGCTGCTAACATTTATTTCCGTAAAAATATTGAAATCAATATTCTTAGTAACACAGCACTTTCTCTTTACAGTTCGTAAATTGAAAAAAAATAAGTAACAATAACCATAATTTTAATAAATCTAATGATACTTGATCCAGTTACATAGATTTGTAGGAAGCTATACATATCATTTAATTCATAATATTGTAGGCCTAGGTAAATAAATAAAATTGGCGTGTGTTGCTATGGATACTAATGACAATAACAAATGGCAGTCGATAATATTTACATGACGATTATGCCATATTTTTTAAAATAAAATGAAGAATGTGACTCACCTTTGTCTACAAAGAGACGGTCAGACGACGAACTCATCCATCGACGCAGGATTTGACGAGCAGTAGCGAAGATAGACGCGGCGACATGAGAGCGAGGTCTTGACTAGGGGAGCACTGTGTTGTCGGCGTGATTCACGGCCACCCTCATCACCCCTGCCGCAGCACGTGGGCTCTACACCTGCCGGAACATAGCGTGTCTTTACATCGCAGGGTGCACGCCACGGATCGTTGAGTTTCTGCCTACGTCACAAGCACTATGTGTGCGCCGTTTGCCCAAAGGCTAGCGCATCGGCTTTTCACAACAGTAACCCGGGTTCGAATGTAGGCAGTTCCACACCAAAATGGCCGCATATGGTATTTTGCTGACTTTCTTTCGGATAGTTCAGTTTACTAGGCCATAATTTATACAATTTTGACGTGTAACGTCTAGGGGAGACTGTTGTACCTTTAGCATAATGTACCTATGAAAACATTTTTTGTTTTGTAATTTTTGCTGCTACCTAGAGGACTCAAACTGAAGTACAGACGTGGACAAATTATTAACAAAATTGACGACTTTTATGATAATTCTGTTTCCAAAATTTGATATTTCAATTTAGACTACAGTTTACAATTTTGCATATTTCTATCATTACAATAGACAGAAATATGCAAAAATGTCAACTGTAGTTTGAATTGAAGAGTTACATTTTGTAAAAATATATAATAAAAATCTTCAATTTTGTTAATAATTTGTAAATTAGCAAAAATTTCAACTACAGTCTAAATTGAAGAGTCAAATTTTGTAAAACTATAAAATAAAAATCTTTAGTTTTGCTAATAATTTGGAAATATCCCAAATGTCAACTGTATTCCAAATTGAAGAATCGAATTTTGTAAAAATATATAGGCCTAATAAAAACCTTCAGTTTTGCTAATAATTTGTAAATATGCAAAAATATCAAATGTAGTCCAAATTGAAGAGTTAAATTTTATAAAAATATACAATACAAATCTTCAATTTTGCTAATAATTTGGAAATACGCAAAAATGTCAACTGTAGCCTAAATTGAAGAATCATATTTTGTAAAAATATATAATAAAAATCTTAAATTTTGCTAATAATTTGTCCACGTCTGTAGATTGCAGAGAAAGCCGCTAAGTAGCTCTGGTCATAGTTTCAGTTTGATTTACTGCAAAGTGTGAGTTCCGTGAGCAAGAGAAGTTTTTTTTAGTACCAAAAGTAAACATTTCGTTCATTGATATATGTTTTTTAACACAAAACCAGATTGTATTTGTTAATATCTTTCAAGTACGGTGAGTTCCCTATCATCTGGTGAGTATAATAAATATTTCAATTCCATGATTTATTCGAATCTCTAGTTTTAGGAGCCATATTTGTTTAAAAGTGCACCCTCTTGTACCTTTGAACACAAAACATCTTGTACCATGGAACATGTTCCAAAGTACACGATACTACCGGTTTTTGTTTTTCTTCTATTTTAAGATCATGTCACGAAGTAAGACTGGAGTTAATAGGCTCCCAATTAATCCGGATGCCTTGAAGAAAGCTGTTGAAGCAGTTATTGCTCCTCCAGGATATAAAATCTCAATAAGAGAAGCCTGCTCTGTTGTATGATTGCAAATATATTTAAATATGATTATCAGTTTTTACAGCTATATTCCCACCTATATTCCATGTGTTTCAACTTACAAGAGGGTATGTTCCAAGATACATGAACCTGTTGTACCTTTGAACACAATACATATACCTTCGTTTTATTTTTTCCATCTTTAATACATCCGTAAAATAGGAAAATGCATACAGGAAGTTTGTATATGTATATGTATGTATTTATTCACACTGCAATGGGTATATACCCGGTGGCAGTGGTAACTAATTACACTCAATAATGACAATAATACATTTTTTGATTACAAATACACTTAATAATAATACCAATAATTAATACTAACAATAATTTATAATAATAATAATAATAATAATAATAATAATAATAATAATAATAATAATAATAATAATAATAATAGGGAATATCCTAAATTAAATGAAGCACTATCACTTAAAATAACATTTAAAATAAATCTAATTTGTATCTTAAATCTAAGTTCGAACTAAAACCCACGAGTATGATATGTTCATATCTGCACAAGTACCTTTCCACATTACACTCATTTCGCTGTCAACTCACTCACTGCACTGGAACTACGACACATTTCACTGATTCTATCCTGATTTCACTAACACTTCAAAAACATTTCACTGGTCAAATACTTTGCACTGCCACTATAAACTATAAAGCTTCCCTGACAGGAACACGTTTCACTGACACAACACACTTCACTGACACAACATGATTCTTCACTGATACAAAACTTCAATAACAAAATATCATTTACATCCTTTACATACTGTGTATAATTATCGTCTATTAGTGAAGTCCTTGAGCCTATTTTTAAATACGTTTTTGGTTGTTGGTAAAGCCTTTAGTAAGTCTGCAGGTAAAGCATTCCAGTCCCTGATAGTAAGATTGAGAAAAGAAAACTTTCCAGTGTCCGTCCTCTGTCTTCTTTGTAAAGGAATCTTCAATAATTATTGCAAGCATTTTTACATTTAAAAAATTTAATTTTCCAAAATAAAAAAAAAAATTAAATGTGAAAAATGCTTAAAGGTACAACAGTCTGCCCTATATTCAACCTTCACTAATAATAATTGAAAAAGAAAATGATTTTCTGGAATGGAAATTACATTTCTGTTGCTACGCAAAGACTTAAGTCATATCCGATAAACGAGTCCATTCCTATAAACAAGGGGAGTCCGCATACAGGTACCAGTCGGACCATTTAAGTGGATAATGCGAAAAATCTAAAGAACAAAGGGTTTTAGAAATAAATGTCAACAACAAAAGTTAATTGACCTTAAGGGGAAAAGCAAACTGCATTGTACTTGGAGGACATTTTTAAGGTCATCTGAAGGGATCTGTTTCTTAAAGGGGAGCCTATAGTTTTTCTTTTTTCCATCTTGAATCTTGCGTACACTACTTTTAACACTTAAATATAAATGATTGATTAAATGGCAAACTTACTAGTGTTAAATTATATAAGCACGTGTGGTTTACAGCTGTTTCGGTTTCAAATCCTCAAGTCCACACCTGTAGAGTAACGGTTAGCGCGTCTAGCCGCGAAACCAGGTGACCCGGGTTCGATTCCCGGTCGGGACAGGTTACCTGGTTGAGGTTTTTTCCTGGGTTTTCCCTCAACTCAATATGAGCAAATGCTGGGTAACTTTCTGTGTTGGACCCCGGACTCATTTCACCGGCATTATCACCTTCATCTCATTCAGACGGTAAATAACCTAAGATGTTGATAAAGCGTCGTAAAAAACCAACTAAAATAAAGAAAATCAAATCCTTAACACACATCAATTTCAGAACACACACACTATTCGACTCCACTTTTCAACACGCAAACGCACCCCTACAACAGGCAGCGATGTCGAGATGACGCCGGGATCTAGTAGGCTCTGATGATGGTGTGAAGGATACACCGAAACAGCTGTAAGCCACACGTGATTATATAATTTAACGCTAGTAAGTTTGCCATTTACTCAATCATTTTTCTTTTTTCATTCTCATTCCTCATACAAAACAAACAACGTCTGTATAAACTATTCCTGAATTTACCATGTAGTAACTCCCAACTCCACTTTTTCATGAAATTGATTTTATGACATAATGAATAGCTACTCCTGGGACGCATGTTTTTACGTTTAGAAAAGTCCCAACTCCTAGCGAAAAGTGCCTTAACATCGTTCGTAAATTTGTGTATATTTCAAGAATGTCCCAATGCACCCTAGTATCACTAGAAACTTTACATTATTGAAAAAGTGGAACGAAAGGTAGACAGGATGGATATGTATGAGAGTTTTAATGTAATTTGTTGAAACAAAATTTGATGTTGTCTGAAGATATAATACTAAATTTTAAAAATCAATTACAGAGATTTCTTTAAAACTCTGTACAAAAGAATAATCTGAATTTCAAGGTGATTGAATACAAAACACTCCAGTTTCAACAGGTGCACAAGTCTGAAGTATCGGTTACTATAGTCATCGCTTTCATTGCTCCAGCATACAGGTTTCCTTTGTCCAAGAATAGTGTTATATCATAATTCTTTTAAATTCAATGTTATGCTGGACAAATACCTGCGAAGTCAAAGAAAGTAAGAGACCTAAAGAAACTGTGTGTTTTCTTAACACCTCACATAGTTTGTTTTATCAATAAGACAACACAGAGACTGTCGGACATTGTCTATTTTCAAAAATAAATTAAAATTGCACTTTTTCAATTCAGATTCCTTTCAGTTATAAGCCCTTTTCTCTGCGATAGTTTTGTAAAAATATAAGCTATATATTTCGAAAAATTTAATTGTCAAAAGTACAACATTCCCCCATAAGGATATACATAAGTATACTTGGACTTCTCCAGATGGATTGACACACAACCAAATAGATCACATCTTGATAGATAAACGGAGACATACTAGTATAGTAGATATTCGAACTTTCAGGGGTGCAGACTGTAATTCTGACCATTATTAGGTGAGTGGAGAATTAAGAGAAAGATTATCAGTAGCCAAGCGAGTAGAGCAACAAGTTAATATTACTAAATTCAATATTTTGAAATTAAAGGACGAGGAAGCTAAGCAGAATTATCAGGTCGAAATTTCGAATAGGTTTGCCACTTTAGAAAGTTCCGACGAAGTTGAGAAAGAATTAGATGTTAATAGCGTGTGGGAAAATATCAGAGATAGTATCAAAATTGCAGCTGAGCAGAGCATAGGTTATTATGAAACTAAGAAAAAGAAACCGTGGTTTGATGAAGATTGTTGCATGGTAGTAGAAAGAAGGAAACAGGCAAAATTGAAATTCTTACAGGATCCAGTTGAGGAGAAGAGAGATAATTATTTCAATGAAAGACGGGAAGCAAGTCGTACACTTAGGAATAAAAAGAGAGGTTACTTGAAGGAAAAACTGAATGAGGTAGAAACAAATAGTAAGAATAAAGACATTCGAGATTTATATAAGGATATAAAGGAATTTAAGAACGGATATCAGCCAAGGGTAAACGTGATCAAGGATGAGAATGGTGACTTGCTTGCAGACTCTCCATCAATCCTAAACAGATGGAAAAACTATTTTCCGCAACTACTAAATGTACATAGGCCAAATAGAAATGATCGGGACGAAATTGAAATACAAACTGCTGAGCCATTCATACCCGAACCCACGCTTTCAGAAGTCGAAATTGCGATAGAAAATCTGAAAAAGTACAAGTCTCCAGGTATCGATCAAATTCCAGCAGAATTAATACAAGAGGGTGGAAGTGCATTATACAGCGAAATTTATAAACTTGTACTTGCTATTTGGGAAAAGGAAATTGTACCAGAACAATGGAAAGAGTCCATAATTGTACCTATTTTTAAAAAGGGGGACAAAACCAACTGTGGTAACTTTCGAGGAATATCACTTTTGTTGACGTCGTACAAAATTTTGTCCAATATTCTTTTGAGAAGATTAACTCCGTACGTAGATGAAATTATTGGGGATCATCAGTGCGGTTTTCGGCGTAATAGATCGACTATTGATCAGATTTTTTGTATTCGACAGATAATGGAGAAAAAATGGGAGTATAAGGGTACAGTACATCAGTTATTCATAGATTTCAAAAAGGCTTATGACTCGGTTAAGAGGGAAGTATTATATGATATTCTTATTGAATTTGGTATTCCCAAGAAACTAGTTCGATTAATTAAAATGTGTCTCAGTGAAACATACAGCAGAGTCCGTATAGGTCAGTTTCTATCTGATGCTTTTCCAATTCACTGCGGGCTAAAGCAGGGAGATGCACTATCACCTTAACTTTTTATCTTCGCTCTAGAATATGCCATTAGGAAAGTTCAGGATAACAGGCAGGGTTTGGAATTGAACGGGTTACATCAGCTTCTTGTCTATGCGGATGACGTGAATATGTTAGGAGAAAATACACAAACGATTAGGGAAAACACGGAAATTTTACTTGAAGCAAGTAGCGCGATCGGTTTGGAAGTAAATCCCGAAAAGACAAAGTATATGATTATGTCTCGTGACCAGAATATTGTATTGAAATGGAAATATAAAAATTGGAGATTTATCCTTCGAAGAGGTGGAAAAATTCAAATATCTTGGAGCAACAGTAACAAATATAAATGACACTCGGGAGGAAATTAAACGCAGAATAAATATGGGAAATGCGTGTTATTATTCGGTTGAGAAGCTCTTATCATCCAGTCTGCTGTCGAAAAATCTGAAAGTTAGAATTTATAAAACAGTTATATTACCGGTTCTTCTGTATGGTTGTGAAACTTGGACTCTCACTCTGAGAGAGGAACATAGGTTCAGGGTGTTTGAGAATAAGGTGCTAAGGAAAATATTTGGGGCTAAGCGGGATGAAGTTACAGGAGAATGGAGAAAGTTACACAACACAGTACTGCACGCATTGTATTCTTCACCTGACATAATTAGGAACATTAAATCCAGACGTTTGAGATGGGCAGGGCATGTAGCACGTATGGGCGAATCCAGAAATGCATATAGAGTGTTAGTTGGGAGACCGGAGGGAAAAAGACCTTTAGGGAGGCCGAGACGTAGATGGGAGGATAATATTAAAATGGATTTGAGGGAGGTGGGGTATGATGATAGACTGGATTAATCTTGCACAGGATAGGGACCGCTGGCGGGCTTATGTGAGGGCGGCAATGAACCTTCGGGTTCCTTAAAAGCCATTTGTAAGTAAGTATAAGCTATATATTTCTTTCCTTCCTTTCCCCTTTTTGTTCTCTTTATCAGTCGATTAATTTATTATCATAGCCTTTTTATTGTAAATTTTATTTAATATTCGTATTTCTTTTATTTTTTATTATTATTTTATTACATTCCATTTTGTTATATTCTACCTTACGTTTTCCATATTAACCATTTGTACTAAATGAGTTGCTTTTACTATTTTTTTCTACTATTGTATTATTTTCATGTTGTTTAGTGTCGATTTTATTATTATTATTATTATTATTATTATTATTATTATTATTATTATTATTATTATTATTTTGTAATATGTTAGTATTCTGTTCTTTAACTTTTTGTTAAATTTTAACTGCTTGTGTACTTTGTGACCTGGTAGAGTGTAAGAGAAGGCCCTTTGGCCTTAACTCTGCCAGTATAAATAAAGATCCCCCCCCCCAATGAGACCAGGTTGTCTTTCGACATTTCTTCTCTCCTGGCCGTGGCTTAGTTGTAACCCACTTCTGAGGTTGGGGCGCCTGGAAGGCGGAGTTACATTACCCCGATGATGTGATAGGATGATTATGATAATGTGATGCCAGGAGAGGTCTTAAATCTAAACTTAACCTAAATTCCAGACCATGGACGAACACAGGAATAATCCCCTTTAAGGAAAAATTCCTGTGCTCTAGCCGGGAATCGAACCCGGGACCTTGTTAATTATGAATCTCTGACCACTATACCATGAGGCTGGTCGAATTATTATTATTATTAAAAACAGATATGTGAACTAATGATGATTTGGGATGAAACTGTAAAAAATGGTTTGAAATAAACATTAACGTTCACATCTGTGGAGTAACGGTCAGCGCGTCTGGCCGCAAAACCAGGTGGCCCGGGTTCGATTCCCGGTTGAGGTTTTTTCCGGGGTTTTCCCTCAACCCAATACGAGCAAATGCTGGGTAACTTTCGGTGCTGGACCCCGGACTCATTTCACCGGTATTATCATCTTCATATCATTCAGACGCTAAATAACCTAGATGTTGATACAGCGTCGTAAAATAACCCAAAAAAATAATAAATAAACATTAACAAGTAAGTTTCTTTGTGAATTTGGATTTTTTTATGTTTCGTATATTTCAAGAATGTCCCAACTCCACTTCTTATTTTTAATTTTTTTATCATAATTGCAGGTGAATAGTACAGTACACTATTATAAATGTGTTCAGAGCCTACTGCTTTATTGTATAAATAAATTTCATATTATTCCTGTAAACGGATATCGAGCATTTACGTTTTTCCTCTCTTTTGAAAAATTTAGTCTCCTGTAGTAGGGACTTTTTGAACTCACAAGTTCAAATGGTTCCTTCACGTTTGGAGCTGATTCCATATTCTGAGTTCTTAAAGAAATTATGTGAGATAAAAGTATTGACAGATGCATTTTTACCATTGACAAATAACATAGAAAAACCTCTAACTCAATGTATATTTTCAAGAGGCTATGAAGCGATACACACACACTCACACACCATATTTCGAAATCTACCTGATCCCGGAACGTTAGAACTCATTACGGAGCGCTTACCTGTACTTCACGCTGGAGCATGATACTTCTCTATGACGAGGGCGTGCAAATCGTGTTCTCCACTAGATGACCATACGCTCTAATTAGTAAGTCTTTTATCGAAGACTTTACTCAGAATTATACAAAGCTACGACGTGGACAACCAGCTTCCTATATGATTTCAGTCTCAACCAGACTAATTACTTAATTAGACTCTGTGCTACAAAGGAAAATTGTCTAGACCTAATACCCTCGGTTTTTCTTTTTAATGCAATTAGCGATTTCACGTTTTGAGAATGTGAACATTATAAATAGCCTACAAGCTCAGATTTATAATATTCGCTTCTTTTACTGATCCTTCTACTCGACTAATTTAAGGACGGAAAACTAGAGACGAATTTTTGCAGTAGGCGGAGATTTATTTCTCAGACTGTACCCATTGTTTCCTTCGATTTCTCTTTCTTGCTATCTTTCTATACCTCCTCCCTCTGACCGCCGTCATTTTGTCTCTTTCCGGTTATAGAATCCATCAGCTTCTTTTTTACAAGAAAGGATTTGAAAGTAGCTCGAATCGTCAGTTCGCTATCGAAGTTTCAAAGCGTCAAGTTACCAGAAGGCGATCAGGTTGTCATCCCTATTGCGACCGAATCCCAGCTTCAAGGTTGAAAACTGATTTACACAGTAAAAACGCCCACGATATTGTATAGTTTCGTAATAATAGTAGTAGTAGTAGTTTATTTTTAACGACTCTTCCAAATTATGTACAGCGTAGAAAATCAAAGTAGAGGGGAATTGGTCGACAAATTTTGCTGTAAGGGACAGGACTACGACATAGGACCCAGATAAAGCAAGGCTAAAGATTATCTCCCTTTAAAATTCATCGCCCTCGGCCGGGTTTGATTCCCTCAAACACCACTAAACCACCGTTCCTTTCAAGCCTTGGTGACGAGACCAGTCGGTGACAATCAGCTTTCTAGTTGCAAATCAAGCTTTCAGGTATAACTCCTGTAAAGTTGATTTTATTAATTTCGAGGGAAAAATTGTTCCGGGGCCGGGTATCGAACCCGGGACCTTTGGTTAAACGTACCAACGCTCTACCAACTGAACTACCCGGGAACTCTACCAGGTAAAAGGTAAAGGTATCCCCGTAACTTGCCATGAAGGCGCTTGGGGGGCATGGAGGTAGAGCCCCATGCTTTCCATGACCTCGGCACTAGAATGAGGTGGTGTGGTCGGCACCACGCTCTGACCGCCTTTTACCCCCGGGAAAGACCCGATACTCAATTTTATATGAGGCTGAGTGAACCTCGGGGCAACGAGAAAAAATCCTGTCACCACCTGGGATCGAACCCCGGACCTTCCAGTCCGTAGACAGCTGCTCTACCAACTGAGCTACCTGGCCGCCCGGAACTCTACCAGACACTGCCCCAATTTTTCCCTCTATATCCACAGACCTCAAAGTGGGCTGACAACCGTGAAGCAACCAACAATGAGTGCAACTAACTCTGTGTGACTTAAATTGTGGTTTTCTGTTAACGAACAGTGACGTGTATTATGCAAATCAAGCTTTCAGGTATAATTCCCTGTAAAATTGATTTGAATAATTTCGAGGGAAAAATTGTTCCGGGGCCGGGTATCGTTCGTTAACAGAAAACCACAATTTAAGTCACACAGAGTTAGTGTGCACTCAATGTTGGTTGCTTGACGGTTGTCAGCCCACTTTGAGGTCTGTGGATATAGATGGAAAAATTGGATCGGTATCTGGTAGAGTTCCCGGGTAGCTCAGTTGGTAGAGCGTTGGTACGTTTAACCAAAGGTCCCGGGTTCGATACCCGGCCCCGGAACAAGCTTTCCAGTTTAATGTTCGAGAAACTCAAGACTTTGGTTCACGAAACTATCATTCTCTAAGTGAGACAGCACCGCACTTAGGCTGTACAACCTTATAGCCTAAAGGACGACAAGAAAAGAAAAATATAGTCCACGCATGTATTGTTCAACTTCAGATATCTCGTGAGACATTTCAAAATTCAACATTCCCTAGGGTTGCCTTAAGATGTAAATAACACTTCAAATTAATATTTCCAACAGCAACAAATATTTTCTCATAATGATAATAATAATAATAATAATAATAATAATAATAATTAATAATAATAATAACAACACATACATACATACATACATACATACATACATACATACATACATACATACATACATACATACATACATACATACATACATACATACATACATACATACACACATACATACAGAGTATATTCATTAATTCCTTCCTAGACACTTGCACACCGACTGATTAAGCTTGAAGCCCTTCTGTTCTTCAGAACGTTCGGATTGAGTATTTTGCATGATAGAGGAACCACTAGAATTCTCTTTGCAAGGCGGTGCGGAATAGCTCTTCATTAAATATGGAAATGTGTGAATGCGGCACGATTAAATCTGCTCAATGCAATTCAGCAATCGACTTGTCGGGTTTTAAAAGCGCCGCTGTGGAAGCGAGTGGTGATTGTGTTTGCTCCGAGGCAAGGAAATCCCGAGACCATTAAAGGGATATTGACCATAGTCTGTGCTGCCGGAATCAAGAGTTCTTGATGCTCTTAGCTAAGGCCCTTGAGGTCGATTATGCCTGCACTATAGACATGCTCACTTTCTTAACTGATGGTGCTCTTTTTCTCTTCTTCATTTCATATCGAAGACTGGGAACACTGTAATGTTAAAAATGTAGGTCTACGATAATATATTACATGAGGATTGCGAGGGTAGTGTGAATATATTTTGAATTGAAATTTTCACGTTTATGAATCAAACTGACCAAAAATTAAAACTAACAAGGGAATCTTACACAGCAAGTTTACCATTCTTTCTGGGAGGGGGGAAACAGGGAATTTTTAAATCTTATTGGTCGGTAACTACGTCTGACAGCTATATGTACAATTGCGATGCGGTGTTATCTTATCACTGCATGACGTCACTGCCTTCTGTTACACATAAAATGTGACTTTTTCCCGTTTGTAACTCCTATTTCAAGAATTACTCAAGTCTTGATATGAGCAAGACCCACCTTTCGGAATTCGTTAACACTAAAGTAACTGTAGCGCAAGATGATTCCGCTAGATATTCACATGGTAAAGTGAACCTGTGCTGCCATATAATATCAGATCTACATATCTCATGTCAGTGCTTCCTGTTACACAAGAAATGTGACATTTTTTCCCGTTTACACGTCCAATAAAGAAGTACTCACTTCAAAAAAGAAAGCCAAAGAAAACCTGTTTCTGGCATTCTCCATAAGACCGTGCCTACATAGGGCATGTTTCCTCCGAATGCAATACTTCCACGAATAGGTGGCAGGCCTATCAAAGTAGATGACAAATGAGAAGTAGGCCTAATGTTGAAGGGTTAATTAATATTGGGGATGAAGACAAATCTTGGCCCTTTTGTGTTGGTACTCTCCTAGCTGGGTGTAGGTAAATTTCGCCAAGGTTAACCCAAATGAGATATGTATCGGACTACACAGAATTATGCAGCAAAATTAATTTTTTTTTTTTTTTGCTATAAAAGACAGGAACACATTCTGCACATCGTTGGGTAGGGAAGATTCAAATTTCAAAAAACAAGTCCACACCTGTGGAATAACGGTTAGCGCGTCTGGCCGCGAGACCAGGTGGCCCGGGTTCGATTCCCGGTCGGGGCAAGTTATCTGGTTGAGGTTTTTTAGGGGTTTTCCCTCAACCCAATATGAGCAACTGCTGGGTAACTTTCGGTGCTGGTCCCCGGACTCATTTCACCGGCATTATCTTTATCTCATTAAGACGCTAAATAACCTAAGCTGTTGATAAAGTCTCGTAAAATAACCTACTAAAATAAGAATTCAAAAAACAAGATCTTGTTGTCCACCTCTTCCAATCCAACCAATCTTCATCCCAACCTATTTTTACTACTGCAGTTGACCCCTGCGGTGGCTGAGTGGTCAGACCTGCGGTCTGTCACGCAGGCGGCCCGGGTTTGAGTCCCGGTTAGGTCTGGAATTTGTAATTAAAAAATCAAAAGTGACAATTGTGGCGGACAAGATCGCAGTTGGAGCTTTTCTCGGGGTTCTCTCGTTTTCCCATATTAGGCATCTACATCATTCCGTCACCATTTCTCCATTTCGTCATCATTCCATAGCATTCCCCGATCGCCGGCTGGCGACGCATGGAAGGAGCTGGACTAGGGACGAGAGGGGTTGCCTACTCGAAACCTGGGTACGCAGCGAACCTTAGAGTAGTCAGCCGGTGTGGGTTTGGGAATGCGCCTAGCTTGAAGGTTATCGCAATAGATCGTAACAGGTCGCAGTGCTGGGCCATAGTGCCCACCTCCCGTAATTCCAGTTCCATATTATTGTAGTTGACAAATTGAATGAGGGGAAGATGAGAAGTGTTGGTGGAACGATAGAGGGAAACGGGAGTATCCCGATAAAAACCCTCTGCAACGTCTCCTTTGTTCACCACAAATTCCATCACGATCTGGTCGGGGATCGAACCTGAGTCGCCTGGATGGGAGACCAATAAGGCAACATTTACACCACAGATGATACTAAAAGCCTCATGTAGTCAGTCATTTCCTCTTTATCTCCTGGAAATTCTATGTTTATTGAACCTGCCTATATCATCTGCATGAAGATGGACGTTCGTCTGCCTATCTACTACACACACACGCACACACCGTATGTACAGTATTTCGAAATCAACCTGATGCCGAGAATTGCGGAATGTTATAACTCATTACGAGCTCTTGCCTTTGCTTCATGTTGGAGTACGAATCGTGTTCTCCACTAGATGACCATACACTCTAATTAGTATGTCTTTTATCGAAGACTTTATTCATTAAGCTCCAACAACCAGCTATAGAATTATACAAAGCTACTGCGTGGAGAGCCAGCCTCTCATATAATTTCAGTCTCAACCTGACTAATTAGACTCTGTGGCGAATAAAGTCGCCACAAAGGAAAATTGTCTAGGCATATATACCCTCGGTTTTTCTTTTTAATGCAATGAGCGATTCATGACTACAGCGATAATGATGATGGTGATCACAATTATGTCAGCAGTCAAAAGAAAGAATTACTGTTTTTTTATTCCTGAAGGAAATTACGAAAATATTAACTACAGAGCCCTCCGTATATGACATCACCGGACGTATAAGAATCGTTGCCTCCAACAGTACATGCATGGTTGAAGTTCATCTCAGTCTGTTGTGAGTTAGGTCTACTGAAGGGATTACTCATTCGTGAGTAATGTAATGCAAGCTATTACTTTTTTCTAATCGTTTGAGAACACTGAAGGGGTTACACATTCGTGAATAGTGTACTGGAAACTATTGTGCTTTCTTTCTAATTGTTTGTCAACATTAAACGGATTACTCATTCGTACGTAGTTTAGTTCAAGCTATTGTCTTGTTTATAATAATGTTTGAGAATGTTGTATAGCATATTGCAGTGAGTTTTTTTTTTTTTTAGTTTTATGCAAAAAAATAGAAGAAAATACCTGTCAATCATTTCGGACATTTCACAAGAAGAGATTAGTAAGTATTTCAGAACACTCTTCAGAGATGTTAAAAATGTATTATAGTGAGGATCACGAAAGATCAGTTCCCAAAAAAGCTAATATGGCCGTCTTCAATGTTGCCATCTGTTGTCAGACATCATCAAATCAGGTAAAATTACAATGCTATGTACTGAAACATCAATAATAAATATGATTTATGTATTTATGATTGATAATTCTAATATTAAAATATATTATATTTTCTGGCAGTATGAAATTCATTTGTTTGACTATGCAGTTTATGGCTCAAGAAACCTAACTAACCAAAAAAATTTATTTTATTTGACGACATGAAATGATTAGTACGAACTCCGAAAACCGAATACAACTTTAAAATATATAATTATTAATTAATTATTGTATTATTTATTAATATATTAATATTATTAATTACGTTCAAATTTCAAACAACACTCGCTAGTAACTTTCGTTTCATGAACGTTGGCAGCGTCTTCCAAGACAAACGCTGCTGTCAACATAACAGTTAGAAAGTAACCGCCAGTACTGAAATTAGAAACAAAGTTTGCGAAAGAAAATTCAACCTGACAACTAGAAAATTATTATAATCCACTAGTATATGTAGTAACGGAGAGAAAATGGTCAACTTTCAGCTTTATAAGAAGATCAAGACTAGACATAGGAAAACGTCTCTAGTGGAGAAAGACTATTCTTTCAACTCGCAATAAGTAGGGATTATTCCAACGTTGTTTGGACCTCTCAACACGTCCACAAGGTCATAGTTGTAAAGCGTACACTGGTATTTATGTATTACCTGTGTCCTCCAGCTTCCTCTGTAACTTGCATTGTGCCTTACTCGTTAATATTAATGGACAGGGATTTACCTGGCTTTCTAACTGCGGAATTTCCACCACAGTTTCTGCTCTTTTGACTTATGTTGCACAATTCATTTCAATTTGTCGGTTCAACGAGTACTGTTTGTGATGTGCTAACTGTGCGTTTGTGCGTCTTCATTGTCTCAGTCTACAGCACAAGACCTGCCTGACATCTGAATTTTAAACTGTAAGTCTAATGAATGTTCATTTACAAGGTTTCACAATTTTTTTAAGTATATGGATTTGCATTACGTTTCTTACCCGTAAGTACAGGCATGGATTTTTTGTAACACTATTACAGGCATGCGGACAGAGAGACTCTATTATGAAATGTATTAAATTTTGCAGAATAATAATAACTAACAGCTTTACAAAATATAATTTCAGTTATAAAGTCTATTTTTCTATTTCGTGCAAATTAAACATTATTTAAATACATTTACATTTCGAAATAGTTAATAAACAACATAGTTTTATTTATTCAATTCAATTCAATTTATTAAGCCATTAAACATATAGTGATAGGCTTCGTCACAAAAAAAAACATACATTTGAAAATACACATATAATTGAAAACAGTAATTAGAATGAAAACACAAAGCATTTTGAAACTCTAAAATTAATTAAAACACTTCACTCTTATGTAATAATTGTAACTAATCTAAATAACTTTATTTATTAAAAACAATTTCGTATGAATTTATGTTAAGAAACTCATCTACACAGTAGAAAGGATTAATTAAAAGCCAATTATAAAATCTAGTTTTGAAACTATTGGTTGGTAACTTATAATATTGACAGGGAAGCTTATTATATCTATTTATGTACCTTCTTATTAATCTTTCAATATAAACTAAGACATTGTTGCCAATTAGATTTTTTTATAGTTTCTTAATGAAATTGAATATATAATTAACATAAAAATGTATTTGGGGACAAAAAATAGTATTTCTTAATAAGAAATGCAGGCGTCTAGCAATGGTCTAGTTGTAACTGCACAATCCATGTAAGTTGAAAAAGAATATTTTAAACAAATTGGTTTACTACAAAGATAGCAGTGATAAGCAGTTTTTGTCTTCTTTGCTAGAGGTCATGACTGACAGGTCTTTCTGGGGTCCAGAAAAACCCTTGGTTCAGCGGATTATGTTAAAATAGAAAAATATCGAAAATAAATAAGGCTATTATGCAACTCTGTATCATTAACATTTTTATTAGAAACAATTCTTATTTAATCCACTTGTAGCATCTTTGCTTCCCATAGAACGCCTTCTCATGACCATTTACTTCAGACAGTTCATCTTCACAGGCACTTTGTTCTGAATCACTGTTATGATCACTAACTATCAATTCACATTCATTATCACTCCCGATATCACTGTCATCCGACTCAAACCATGATACAATTGTTTAGAAAAGTTTTGGTTACTTGTACACACAGAAAACGGCTCTGGACAATTATTATTATTTGACATGTTAAATACAGAAGACAATCACTACGGTCTAACAGACATCTTAGAAACTTCAGAGAGCTATGGACCGCACTAACTGAATGCAAACATTCAACTGATTGCTCTTAACAATGGAGTTATATGAGAAAGAAAGGCACTGAGAACAGCAATAATGTCGCGTAACGTTAAACTATTTAAATGTTTAAATTGTATTTCGTTGCTGTATCCCTGTACTTACTGGTTAAAAATTAAATTTAGGGAACCAACTCTCAGTAAAAGGAATACTTTGTTTAACGGAGAAATAATTTATCATTCATATCCGATGAAGAGAGTTTGTAATACAGTGTATCACAGGTGTATCGACATAGTTTTTCAGCTTAAAACCGCAACTTAAATAAATGCTCATTTATCATGCTCTAAAACAGGCCTGCAGAACTCGCAACGTAGGGGAACTATGACGTCAGCCTCACTCCACTTCTATTGGGGATGATCGGCTTCCGCCCCGAGAATGAATGTTGATGCAGCCGAGCGTAACTAGAACGCCGTGACAGCACAGGTAGAAAAGGTGGGTGGGGTAAAAGGGGGAGGAAAGCAGTCGCTCTCAAGAGCTACAGTTCTGCAGGCCTGCTCTAAAATCTAAGTATCAACTACTTCATAGCGTATACTTGAGGAGTCTAGAAACAGAACGTACCAAATACAATTTTTCATAATTTGAATGAAAAGCTGTTACGTAAAGGTGGAAGCAAACACTACCAATGATGCAGTTATGTTTTTCTTTCTTAACCATTTGCATGCAGTATTGATAGTGGAAATAGTGATCTGGTTACAAAAAATGTACAATTATTATTACTTGACATGTAGAAATAAAACGTACCATTTGCATTTGAATTAAGCAACGTTTCCACGTTACAAGTCTGAACATGTTCTTCCTCAGTTGAATTTATCGTGTCAATCTTTTATTTAGTAGATTTCTGACCTAGCTAGTGATTACGTCGATCCTTCAAAATATGAAATGAATGAGGACTAGGCATTCTGTACCATGACATGAGTCAGGTGAATTTTTTTTTTTCAGTCAAAGCAAAATTCCAAGTTATTTTGTCTGCTTGTCCTATGTAATCTGTTAGAGAGACATTTTTTTTTGTGACAGGGACGGGAGTAGTCGTCTCATATTATGCTTCTTGTTTTCTTCTGAACTCAGCGACAGGCTATTGCAAAATTCAGAGTCTTCCTTAATATGTAACTCATTAAAACTTGGAATAATCTGGTTAGGATCGTTAAATAAAAGCCTCCACGGGTCGCAACTAGTCTTTCTAAACATGCAAAGTTCAAGAGCCCGCGATCGAACACGACGTCCTTGTGTTGCAAATTAATTTTTGTGGTCTTTGTGCCCACATTTGTCGAAGCAATTAAGTAAGCTAAGCAATGTTGCAAGAAACACCCCTTACTCTTTTTCTTCGCTACAGAAAAAAAATTCCAAGTAATGATATACTACTTGCTTTCCCATGCCTTGATTTATGAAAGTGTTCGGCCGCCATATGACAACAGGTGGGCCTCCAGAGATTTATATGTCCGACTGTGCGTAGTGGTTCTAAAAGTGTTACAACGTCCGTAGTTGAATTATTCAACATACATAATGTTTATTCATTATATCATTGTAATATCTATATCTAACATTAAGCTAGTTTCTGAATATTAGTATCTGAATATTTTATACTGTATTAAATAGCCTACATTTCAGATAGAATTATTTAAAATCACTTCATCTGTATTTTTAGTGTAATACCTCATTATGAGTAGAAATAGTACAAGTGAAAAGGCTAGATTATTGAAAAAGAAGAAAAATGAGAACACAATAACGTACTCATTAAAGTGGAAGAGAGGCGGAAAATATTATGATGCGATGTTGAAGGTGAAGGAGCCTAAAATAAGAAACATAATTTGTGAAGAAACTATAGGAAAAGAAAATGATGTATTAACGATGATGAAGAAACAATAAAAAAAAAGCTATGGCGATAGACAAGTAATGGAAAAGAATAATTATATGATGATGAAAATGAAGAAATATGGAAAAAGAAAATAATCTGATGGTCAAAAGGGATTTAATCAATTTATAATATCTTCTTCTTCTTCTTCTTCTTCTTCTTCTTCTTCTTCTTCTTCTTCTTCTTTTAATCAAAGCGAACATATTCAGCGAGGTTTATGTAAGCAAGACACATAGCCTACTATCTCTACCGGTATTTTTATAATATCATTTACGTTGCGTTCACAATGAGGGGTTCCAGAATAAAACATGGTAAGTGACGTTTTAGTGTTTTGAAGTTATTACGTAGGTAAACATTTATACATGCAACAGCTGTTTGTATAGGTACCAGGAAAGTAAAATCTATATACTTCTGCCATCTGTTGGAATGTTGGAAAACTAACTACTGCATTAGACGCAGAATGTAAGATACCATATTATACGCTACATATCTCATTTTTTGCCAAAATGTAAGTTACCATGTTCTACGCTCGAGTCCTTCAATTTTTTAATCAACAATTGAAATACGAAAATTCTTAGATCATGTTTAAGTGTGAGATATGTTAATTTTATGCATAGAAAATGGCAGAGATGTAGTGGTAGTGACTGTGATAATGAGGTAGAGATGGTAGCAGCGATGATGATAACCTATTGGTGGATACGGACTGAAGCAACTTTGAAATATGTCCGCATGTGTACAATTGACAGTCTCATGAGAGCCGTTGGATGATGTTAATGGTTTAACTAGATTATCACGGGACGGAGGCCAACACAAACCCGGCCCCAGCTCCCACCGTAACTTTGTTCCAGTCCACCTACGCCCCTCTTAATTTAGATCCGCTTGACACTGTAACTCAGTCTTTGCGATCATTCTATATAGTTATTAAAATGAAGGCTGTAACTATCCCCTGGCACTGTAGTAATTCGCAGGCTGATATGTGAACTTGGCACCTTGCTTTATACAACTGATTTGTTAGTTGAATTTGTAAGGGCCACTTTAAAAATTCATGGACTGACCTCAATGACAGTTTGGGGAATTTAAAGCGATAATATTAATGAAAATGTAGTAGCACACGTGTTATAACTTACTCTTAGTGATACATACAGGTTTTTCAATTGAAAGTAACGCTAATTCCAATTAAAATTGAATGACGAGATTTGGACAAAAAGCCAGCACATCAAACCTTGCACTTAGAAATTAATATTTTTATAGATACAAAATATTTTATTTATTTATTATTTATTTATTGGTTTATTTAACCTGGTAGAGATAAGGCCATCAGGCCTTCTCTTCCCCTCCACCAGGGGATTACAACTGCAATATTAAGAATACAATTACAATTATAATTACAATTATTTTGTGACTATTGTACAAATTATAATTTCATCGAGAATTTTTTCTTAAATTAAACTCTGTAGTTTTGTTTAATGCAATCTGAAAGAGCATATTTTTATGCAATACTTAATTTTTATTGTATACAGAAGGACTATGATTATGGTTATTACTCAAGGGCGTCGTCAGGGTGGAGCAGGGAAGCACGTAACATTTGAGGGGTTCGGAAGTAAAACATGGTAAGTGACGTTTTAGTGTAATATTGAAGTTATTATGGTCGCGACGCTGTTATTCCCGGCGTGACTCCTCCTCTTTGCTTACATCTTAGGAAATGAAGGCTCTATAAAGTCTAGGTAGGTAGTATCGTTCGCCATTTTTGTTCTTTCGTTGCCGAACTACCAGACGAGGGATCTATTTACCGCACCGTTAAACATTATCATGTCGTAGCTCCTATGATAATAAATCAAACGCACTGTAATTGAGCAAATAATTGAGCGGCAAATAACGTCCTCGTGTGCTTTCTGCGAACGACAACGAAAGAGTCAAAATGGCGGGCGATTACATTAAGTATTTATCGAGCCTTAGGAAATGCGTCAGCGAATCATAAGACGCACACGTTTAAATGTAGCCGACCGACAACGTGATTGGCTGCCGGAAATTAGAGCGACGGGACTATAGGTAGATAAACATTTATACCTGCAACAGTTTGTATAGTTACCAGGAAAGTAAAATCTGTATACTTCTGCCACCTGTTGAAGTGTTGGAAAACTAACTACTGCATTAGACGCAGACTGTAAGATACCATATTATACGCTACATATCTCATTTTTTACCAAAATGTTAGTTACCATGTTTTACGGCCGAGTTCCTCATTTTATTTTATTCTTTTCATAATTACTTTATATTACTGGGAGTGACTAAACTTAATTATGTTTTCGAACACATAGACGTATTTTGAGGTTGCATCATATTCCTTCTAAGATTTAAAGTCACCGTCGACGGGAAATTTGTACACATTGATGTTAGAAATGTAGATCCTTTAAATGCTGTTCTTATACATATTTAGTGTCTGGAGTGAAACGAGTAGACCGCATCAGAAATGAAACGATCAGAAAGGATCTGAGGTTCGCAGCCTGCTAGATATTGTCGACCAATATCAGTCGAATTGGTGGGAACATATACAACAGATGGAACGAAATACACTACTCTGGATTGTTGCAAATTTTACACCTATAGGTAAACGAAATATCGGCAGACCACTAAAAAAGATGGATACAACAAATATAGGAGTCGCGACAGGCTTAAAAGAGCCTATAGCTTGAAGCAGAAGAAGAAGAAGATACAGATTTACAGCAATCCGAGCACCACTGTGGAGTATGACCGTGCAACGAGCGGGCCCGGGTTCAAATCCTGATTGGGACAAGTTATCTGATAGAGGAATTTTCCGGGTTTTCTCTCAACCCGTTAAGAGCAAATGCTGGGTAACTTTCGGCACTGGACCCTGGACTCATTTCGCTGACATTATCACCTTCATTTCATTCAGACGCTAGATAACCACAGCTGTCAATAAAACGTCGTAAAATAAACCAATTAAATTCATTTTACTCACAGGCTAGGTAACCATAGTAGTTGATAAAGCATCGTAAAATAATAATAATAATAATAATAATAATAATAATAATAATAATAATAATAAGTTTATTACAAGGAAAATATAATAATTACAATGAAATTATTGTGAAATACACAAAATTCTAGCACTCCCTGAAAGAGAGTGATCTCGTGATTAGGGAGAGAATTTGATACGTAATAAAGTTACATGTAAAAATAAAATTACAATAGAAGAACATCTAAAAATTAATATTTACTCTTAACAAATTCTTTACATATGTATATGTTTGATCACTCAACACTATTATCTCCTGGCTTAGTTGCCTTGCAAGTGTTGCCTTGTTGGTATCACTTGTGAGGTTCAGACCTGTATTCGGACATTTGACTAAATAACAACTGTTGAAGTTAAATAGATGAGAGTATTTCCTTATTAATTCGTTATAAATTCTAGGGCCGATATTACTACTATGATTAAAAGCAGTGCTCATTAAACACTTGTGTTCAAACAAACGTAGTCTATTGTATCCATGCATTTGTTTTTGTGTTTGTGAGTGTATGACTGAAATAGGTGTGATTTTTATGTATAAAATTTAATAATATATTGATATAAATTTGATGTATTTTCAAGACTTTAAATTATACACAATTTTTCGGGAAGGAAATCAATAGGTTTTTTTAGATATATTTTAATTATTCTTCTCTTTAATAAATCTAGTACATTAAGGTTAGTTTTGTAAGTACTACCCCATCCTAATATTCCATACTGGGTTATAGACTGAAATAAAGGAAGATGAACTGTAGTCCACCGCTGTGAAGTAACAGATAGCACGTTACTATGAAACGAGCGGATCCGGGTTTCAATTCTGGTTGGGACAAGTTACCTGGTTTGGGATTTTTCCGGGGTTTTCCCTCAATTAATTAAATCAAAGTTGCTGGGTAACTTTCGGACTCATTTCACCATCATTAATTCACATATCATCAACCATATCATAGCCCGGGTTAAGTTCACGGTGTGGTGTGCTGTACTTGTACAAAAGCGCGGCCGTTCGGCTACCCAATAATTCACATAATAAGAGTGGTTAGCACAATAAACCTCAGGCTGCAGTACAACAAGAGAAAGAGAGAGAGAGAGAGAGAGAGAGAGAGAAAGGTGAACTGTACGTAGTACATCTACTGTTAAGTAAAAGTAAAAATAAGCCAACAAAATAAACGACCCAGCACTGTCGCCTAGAAGATCTATTACGCTTACCTTAGATCTAGGAGCTTTCCCAATCTACACCGGCTGACTACACTAAAGTTCGCTGCTTATTCAGGTTTCGAGATGGCAGCCCCTTTCGTCCCTAGACTACTGCGTGTTCAGTTCAAAATGTGTCATGGCTCGCTCTATGCCGTCATGTGGCTAGTCGATGAGCTTAGAGAATTTAATCTTCCTACACTTCCGCAGAGGCGTATTACCTGTGTGCCAGAGAAGTTGCCTTAGCAAGTACGGCGTTCATTCTGAAGAGCACTTACCAAACGGTACCTGTAGTGGCAGGGATGTGAACTGTTTGGAAACATATACTGAGGTGAGTTTTTTTCTTACGTCGGGATATGGGAAGAGGGTTAAACGATTACTTACGTACAGTATTTGTTGACATTAACTTTGACGGTCAACATGGACACGGAGCATTTGATTTGTAATGTGGAATGTTGCCGTACGCAACCGGTGATAACAAATACCCTGCGTACGACTTGCCCGCGCAAAACACAGTTCGAAAGAGGTTATGGTAGCACACAGACCGTACAGACCGCCATCTGTTGCTACGACGTTCAAGTTATACCATACACGTTCTCAAGTTCAGATTGAACGCCTTGATTAATAGGCAACTTCTCTGACATAAAAGCTGAAACTCGCTTCAAATCGATGACTCAGAACAGTGATGTCATGACACACTTTGAAATGAACACCCAGTATCTCCATTAGTGTTATCAGGCAGCGTTCTATTTATGATATGGAATGAAGATGGGACGAAATTATGTTGATATCTATGTGTCACCATGGATTTTTCATTCACAGCAATGAAACTAATTAAAAGAATACCGCTCCAAATAAAATACTTGGTGGACCTATTAATTTTGTTGTGTGACAGCTTCGAAGACAGTTTTTCTATCGCAGACAGACTTGAAGTTGGACAAAACAGCTTTCTTTTAATGTGTATGTTTTCTTAGGACTGTAGTTCTCATTTTCTCTGTACAATCTCCGTAGTTGAAATGGACCTTCGATGAAGCACTAACAGTAAAATTGCCGAATTACAAGTTTGAAACAGGGCTGTTGTCTTAATATTACACTATGCTTGCGGGCAAGCGCTCTGCCGCCACGTCAGCGTGTGCGACAATCAATACGCCGCCCCTGTGTTTCGCTTCCCCCCACTGGATTAACCAAGAGAGGCCCCACGGGGACGTCCATGCCTCCCAGGTACAGTACGAGCACGTGGACACAGCATTTATACGCAGACTGCTCGCGGTGGAGTTAATATCCGACGCCCTCACACTGACAATGAGGCGTGCATGAGTCGCCTAGAATCAAACTGCATTTTATCCAAAAATCTGATTTGTCAGAAAAGACGAAAATCTAGTGCAGTTAGATTACAACGATGATTTTCCTACTAAAGTTATTTACTTATAAATGGCTTTTGATAACCCGGAGGTTCATTGCCACTCTCACATAAGTCCACCATCGGTCCCTATCCTAAGCAAGATTAATCCAGTCCCTAACATCATATCCCACTTCTCTCAAATCTATTTTAATATTATCCTCCCACCTACGCCTTGGCGTACCCAAAGAGCTTTTCCTCTCAGGTCTTCCAACTAAAGGCTGTGTGATTTATACCTTATTTTATTTCAAGGAGTGCAGTTCGGTGGCTCCTATGAACACCCACTTACAGATTTATGACTTCCTACACAAACAACTCTGACAATTCCATCCTGTCCCCTCGTCCCAACATTGCACAGTTGCCACAATCCTGGTGACCTTCGAAATTATGCAGTGAAAATGACGGGATTCTTGAAATTCGGAAAAGATGCGGCAACTCTGCCTCCACGTGGATTTGACGGGCACCTGTCAATTCTTCTGAACGAGGGTTGTGATTGGTTACTAACAAGAGAAGACAAGATTTCCGTCACAGTAAGGAAGACATTTATTTATGACAGTCAATTAGTAGGGGGCAGTAGAAGGTCTGTCGGCAAAGTCCTTTCTATGAAACTGCACTCCATGAAAAAAATAACGTAGCCTATATCTTGTCTCACTGTGAAAAGAGAGAGAAAGGAGATATATCTTACTTCGTATGTGTTGTTATGGCGATGGGGGAGTGGAGCGGTGCCGTCCATCCATCCAGTGGCGGAAGGGACTAGTTGATACATTCTGTAGCTCAAAACAAAATAACAAAATATTTCTCTTCGTACTGTGTAGTTCCGTCACTGAGCTTGTCTTTCAAGAAACTGAGTTCCGGCAGCCTGTACAATAACAAGATTTTGAAAGGAATCCTGAAAATTTACAACCCTCCTATAATCTCCACCCTCATTTGAAGGGACTTGGTTTTATTGCTACTGAGACAAGATAAACCTTACCAGGTATAACACTCTTTATTTATTTCTAGATTCACCCATGTGTGCTACAAGCCCTGTACATCTCAAACGTCTAGATTTTATGTTCCTAATTATGCCAAGTGAAGAATACAATGATGCAGTTTTGCGTTGTGTAACTTTCTCCATTCTCCTGTAACTTCATCCCTCTTAGCCCTAAATATTTTCCCAAGCATCTTATTCTGAAACATCCTTAGCCTCTGTTCCTCTCACGAAGTGAGAGTCCAATTTCACAACCATACAAAACAACCGGTATTTATCGAAATTTACTTCCAAATCTATCTCTTTACTGCCTCAAGTAAAATTCCCATGTTTTCCCTAATAATTTGAGGATTTTCCCCTAACATATTCACGTCATCCGCATAAATAGGGAGCTGATGTAACCCGTCCAATTTCAAACCCTCTCTGTTATCCTGAACTTCTCTAAAGGCATATGCTAGAGCAAAGTTAAAAGTAAAGGCGATAGTGCATCTCCTTGCTTTAGGCTGTAGTGAATTGGAAAAGCATCAGACAGAATCTGGCCTACTATACGGACTCTGCTGTACGTTTCACTGAGATACATTTTAAATAATCGAACTAGTTTCTTGGGAATACCAAATTCAATAAAACTGCTCTCCTAACCCAGTCATATGCTTTTTTGAAATTTATGAATAACTGATGTTATGAAAGGATATTTTATAGTTTACTAAAGAATTTGGCTATGTAGATCAAATTCTGTTGATAAATAATTAAAGTCTTATGATATTACATCTTACTGAAGCCCTTTTGGAAAGGAGCGATTCAATTTTTAAAACGCAAAGATCTGAACTTGCGATTTTCGGAACTTATACAATTATGTGCCAGTTAGTACTAACTGTTTGTATTAGGAACCTCTGTATTAACTACTAATAGTCCACTCCTACAACAATTTAAAAGGTGTAGGGTACATGGAGGTATCAGCCTTGAATAAATTGTGGCCATCGTAATACTCTCTTAAAGCAAAAATATTGGTGCTGCCTCAGTGCAAGACATACGAGTACTGGCGGGACACGATACAATTCCAGAACACTTTTCCTGAGATACTGTCGAAGTGAACTATATAGAGTTAATAAATACAGAGTGGAAGTGAAATAAACTTGCAGACAGAAAGGGACGATAGAATACATTTAAATGAATAGAAAACCTATAGGCCTATTACGTTTTGTGATTAAATGCTCGGTCAATTAGAAAGTTAAGTTGAAGTTTCAGCAACATCGTCGCTAACACACTCTGCTAGTAATACAGATGTAAGAGGTCAACGAACTCGGTGTGTATCGGTAGGTGAGCTGCTCTCTGCCAAGACGTTGCCACTCGCTCGCATTGTGCAGTGATTTAAATTTAGAGGGTTTTAAAATTAAATTTACACGAAAACTGTGCACGCTATTGAAATACGCCAGAGGGATAAATTATTCTTTATTAGATTTCCTATCGATATGGACAAAATCACGATCCTACTCACAATAGTTACCGAATAAGAGATTGTTAAACATTAGGGGGGAAAAAATTGAAAAAATTATGAACTTTCCACCAATATGATATAGATTTTTCTTACATACAACATGAGCTATTCGGTCTGGAAATCTGCAAAGCTATTTCACTTCCACTCTATATAAAGATAATAGTATAAGTTACCATTTGTATGCCTTGAAGTTGCTGGGGGCATTGAGATAGATGTCCATGTTTTCATGATCTCGGCACTAGAATGAGGTAGTGTGATCGGTGTCATGATCCAAAGGCCTTTCATCTCCGGGAAAGCCCCGCTAATCGATTTTACAGGGGCCTGAGTGGTCCCCGTGGCCATTCTTGATGGCTAAGGGTGGTAGTTTCGTAATTTATATTTTAAAAGCTCAGCAAAATAACAGCATATACAGTTAAAGTCATTACACGGGTTTAAAGCAGACAGATCCTTATGTGTGAGAGAGAGCCGCTTCCGATTTCAAGCTCATCCGTACGTGACTGAAAACGACTAACGACTGTTCGATTTTTAAGTAAGTTTATTGAAGTTCAAATTATCACAAATGAATTTGAATTTTGAATTCATTTTTGTATGTATTCCAATAAGTCATGTAATAATGAAAAATACAAAAGTAAAGTTTGATATTTCCGTCTTTGACTTATTTATTAAAATGTCAACAAAGTTATTTTTGCTAATACATCTTATTACACGTGAACGTTTTCGCCCCTTGTTATGGGCATCATCTGGCAATTGTGTATATATATATATATATATATATATATATATATATATATATATATGGTGAATAATTCAATATTAGATATTGCAAGAGTTTAACCAAATTTTACAAACTTTAAGATTGAAAAACATTTTTAAAAACTTTTTAAAAAACCTTTAGAATTGAAAAGTAAAGATAAATAATTAACAAAATTACATATAAAATTGTTTTAAAAATATGCATATTTAATAATATCATACTAAAATTGTCTATGGCAGATAATAAATTTTACGAAAAACATGCTTCACTATGTTATGGGTTGATTGTTAAATGTGTATTTTGCGCAGTGATGAATGTGGAAAAACCTGCATATTTTTTTCCACATTCCCAAACAAGTGACCACCTACAGGTTGTTCCTGCATTTCTGGATTCGCCCATAGGTGCTACATGCCCTGCCCATCTCAAACGTCTGGATTTAATGTTCCTAATTATGTCAAGTGAAGATTACAATGCGTGCAGTTCTGCGTTGTGTAACTTTCTCCATTCTCCTGTAATTTCATCCCTCTTAGCCCCAAATATTTTCCTAAGCACCTTATTCTCAAACATTCTTAATCTCTGTTCCTCTCTCATCGTGAGAGTCCAAGTTTCACAACCATACAGAACAACCGGTAATCTAACTGTTTTATAAATTCTAACTTTCAGATTTTTTGACAGCAGACTAGATGACAAAAGCTTCTCAACCGAATAATAACAGGCATTTCCCATATTTATTCTGCGTTTAATTTCCTCCCGAGTGTCATTTATATTGTTACTGTTGCTCCATGATATTTGAATTTTTACACTTCTTCGAAAGATAAATCTTCAGTGTTTATGTTTCTAGTTCGTACAATATTCTTGTCACGAGACAATAATCATATGTTTTGTGGGTCGTCTATGACTACCATCAAAACAAAAGCGAGGAATCTCCTTAGAATTTCAAATATCAATGTGTGTGTGTGTCTGTTTATCGAATACAAGGTTCAGGTTTGAGAAGATACTTTCTGAAAGACAGACACATTTATCGCATTAATTATTTTATTAATTTATAACTTATGAACCATTTTTTTATTTTAATGTTCAACGTTGTTTATGTTTAGGGCCCTATGTTTCTAAATACAAACATAAATGTTTGTTTATAAGGTGTTTTATGTTTTATTTTGTAAATCATCTCGCGACCCCCTCAGTTCTTTACAACGACCCCCCAGGGAGTCGCGACCCTCACTTTGGGAACCACTGCCCTAGAGAAAATCCCTGTGCAACATCTGCTTTGTCCATCACAAATTCCATCACATCCCAACTAGGCCGGGGATCAAACCCGGGCCGCTAGAATAATGACAAGTATGATAGTGCTGAACTACAAATAGCCACTACAAACCCAACATTCTCCAATTTTTTCTATTTTCCGTCTTCATCTTAGTCAACGCACACGACCCATATAGCTTAATACCCAATACGAGCAAATGCTGAGTAACTTTCGGTGCTGGACCCCGGACTCATTTCACCGGTATTATCACCTTCATATCATTCAGACGCTAAATAACCTAGATGTTGATACAGCGTCGTAAAATAGCCCAATAAAATAAAAAATAAATATAGCTTAATGCTACCTATAATTTGATATCTTCTTCTGCCCCGAACTTTTCTTCCGTTCACCATTCCTTCCAGTGCATTCTTAACCAGTGACCCAACTAATTAAGCATAACCCATTTTCTTATTATAAGTCCTCTAATTTTTGCCCCCCTTCACAATACTAAATTTCGCCAGTCTGAATATATTAAGTTAGGGAATCCAGGTTTCGAGGCGAATTCTCGTGTCCTAATTATCATGTCATAACCTATTATAATAAATTATGAACGTTATAGTATACGATCTTTCACCGGCATAAGCAGAACACCCTCAGTAGAAGGAATGAACTATGGTGGAGAATATATTAGGAGTGGCATCAACAAACCACCCGTACTCCAAGCACAGGGGCTGGTCGCTGTGTTTATTTGAAAGCCTCTTCGACCCGCGGTGCCTGTGGTCTGCACAGTCCGCTGCATTGACCGTTAATCCCATCCACGGCAATTCTTTTATAAAGCGAGGAGCCATATGGACTCTTTCCCCTCTCTGCATGACCTAAGGCCTCCTGCAGTTACGGTTGGTGAATCATCAAGCCCAGTTGTTGAAACGATCAAACTCACCTCTTTCGAAACAGTGGGAAACTTGGCATCTGTGTCACTAACCCATTAAATATATCGGAAATTCTCTTAGTGAAAGGCTTTTCGACTTCGTGGCATTTCCACATGCAACAAGATCACGTATTATAGCCTACATGAAACGCACTTCGCAAATTCTTCTATTTTTGTTTCAGGCGTCGCTAGTTTTAAAACATGTTTCATTTCTCGTTCATAATTTATTATAATAGGTTGTGACATGATAATTACGACACGAGAATTCGCCCGATTCTTAAACCAGCTCGAAACCTGGATTCCCTAACTTAATATATTCAGACTGCGAAATTTAGTATTGTGAAGGGGGGCAAAAATTAGAGGACTTATAATAAAAAAAATGGGTTATGCTTAATTAGTTGGGTCACTGGTTAAGAATGCACTGGAAGGAATGATGAACGGAAGAAAAGTTCGGGGCAGAAAAAGATATCAAATTATAGGTAGCATTAAGCTATATGGGTCGTATGCGGTGACTAAAGCCCGGTTTCTATGATGGATTCCAAGGTGGCTGCGCTGATGGGTAGCCTGCGTGCTCACTTGCCGGAAGAAATTCGCTCTGGTGGGTCCTTGGATGGCTAGCTTGCTGGATTTCGAGGGTAGGTACCTTGCTATTTTTCATGATGGTTTGCAGGCTGGATCCAAAGATGATCATATAATATCACCACTGAATCCACGTCGCCATGTTCGTTGTTTTCCAACTAAACCTGTTTTTTTCTATATTCTTTAGTTTCTAAGAAACAACAATTAAATATCGGAATTTAGATGTTTTGTACTTATGGCATAATTACTTTATTGCGACATTTACTACTGTTAATGTAGGACTTTAGTTGTTTTCCACTCACGGTTTAGTTTCTTTTTGACCATGAGTGTTGGCAACAGATGAAACAGCAGATGATTTTCCAATTTGAACTGTGAAAAGAGCCAGCTCCGTGTGAACAACTACCATCACCGTAGGCAACACGGGAGCCAGCAAGTGAGCACGCAGGGTAGGCATCAGCGCAGCCACCTTGGAATCCATCACAGAAACTAGCACCGTCTGAACCAGGCTTAAGATGAAGGCGGAAAATAGAAAAAATTGGAGAATGTTGGGTTTGTAGTGGAAGACCTGACATAGGTCAGAGATAGGCAGACCATATTTTCGTTTTCCCAAATCGGGACGTTTTATACTTACTTACAAATGGCTTTTATAGTTTCAGCCGCCCTCACATAAGTCCGCCATCGGTCTCTGTTCTGAGCAATTGTATTTCAAAGTGGTGCTTGTGTGTGAAAATGAAAATTTTCTGCACTCTGAATATCACAATAGCATGCCTTGTCGCAATAAGTGACTTTTAAGACAAAAAATAATAATATTAAGTTCTGTAACATAATTATTCGTAATTCAACAACAAAAGTAGTAGTCCTAATGTTTAAGCATCCCATTACATAATATTATTTGTGTAATAAAACTATTTTTTGTTTCAACAACAACGACAAAAGTAATAATAATGTTCATGTGCAAGTACCAATTTCCTAAAGTCTTTCGTTATTTCTAGATGTAACTGAATTACGTAAGTGAAAACTAGAATTTCTAGAATTTCCTAAATAGCTTTGTCAGAACTAGAATTTCCTAGAAACTTCAGGTTTTGACGGATTTCGCATTCTAACTGTAACATATTCATAAAACCTGTTGGAAGACTTACAAACTATGCATTTTTAACCCTGTAAGAGGTCACTAGGTCTATTACTTGATATGATTATGATGATGATGATGATTATGCCTCCTTTTTTATAATGGAGCCTCCATGACCTGTTCACGTTATAGCAATCCTAGCGTAAGTCCATCCAGTGTCACAGATCAATAATGTCGAAAAATGGGCTTGGATTATGGCTTCTCAAGGATTGTATAGAAGGGTTTTTATTATGAAGGACGAATACCTATCACAATTTTATTCATTCTACATAACGGGCCTTACATAATACTATATGAAGGAATGTTATAAGGCAATCTGATAAGATGCATGTAATAACTGATAGAATGTAACGTGATAAATAGAGGCCACAAGGGGAATGCATGTACTTCCTTATCGGGACTCTCATCAGTTACGCATGGATAACCACGAAAATTACACATAATTTGAAGGCAGCAATTTTCTACTGCAGACTTGAAATATCGAGCGGTTTGCATCGGTGAAGTACTAACTAGTTCCTGGCAAAATGGTGGTGGTTCTAGAGAAAATAGAAGTAACGATAAAACTTAAAAATTGAGACAGAGAGGCAGACAGAGAGATACAATTAGGGATAGATTTGATGGATTGGATTAGATAGATTGGATTGGGTGGATAGGATTGAATGAGTTTGGATTGGATTAGATTAGGATTCGTTTTAATCTGGGTTAAATTGTATTAGATTAAATGGATGGATGGGTGGGTGGGTGGATGGATGGATGTATGTGTGGATATATGGATGGATGGATGGATGGATAGATAGAGGACTGGAGAGATGGATGGGTGAATAGATAGCTGAATGAATAAGTGAGTGGATTAATGGATAGTTGGTTGAATGTATGGATGGATAGCTGGATGAATGAGTGGATGGATGGATAGATGGAAGGATGGAGTGATGGATGGGTGAATAGATATCTGAATGAATGGGTGGATGGATGGATGGATGGATAGATGGAGAGATGGATGGATGGATGGATAGATAGATAGATAGATAGATAGATAGATAGATAGATAGATAGATAGATAGATAGATAGATAGATAGATAGATAGATAGATAGATAGATAGATAGATAGATAGATAGATAGATAGATAGATAGATAGATAGATAGATAGATAGATAGATAGATAGATAGATAGATAGATAGATAGATAGATAGATAGATAGATAGATAGATAGATAGATAGATAGATAGATAGATAGATAGATAGATAGATAGATAGATAGATAGATAGATAGATAGATGGATGGATGGATGGATGGATGGATGGATGGATGGATGGATAGATGGATAGATAGATAGATAGATAGATAGATAGATAGATAGATAGATAGATAGATAGATAGATAGATAGATAGATAGATAGATAGATAGATAGATAGATAGATAGATAGATAGACAGCTGAATGAATGGATGGATGGACATAGATAGATAGATAGATAGATAGATAGATAAGATGGAGGATAGATAGATAGATATAGATAGATAGATAGATAGATAGATAGATAGATAGATAGATAGATAGATAGATAGATAGATAGATAGATAGACAGATGAATGGATGGATGGATGGATGGATGGACAGCTGAATGAATGGATGGATGGATGGACAGCTAAATGAATGGGTGGGTGGATGGATGGATAGTTGGATGGATGGAGAGATGGATTGGTGGAGAGATAGCTGGATGAATGGATGGATGGATGGATGGATGGATGGATGGATGGGCTGGCGGGCGGGCGGACGGACGAACAGACATACTTGTAAAGTTGAGATATTTAGAAAAATGTAAGGGAGACATAACCGCCTTGGCAGGCCTTTTGATAGAGCACTGATTTTAAGATAACTGCAGGACCGGGTTCGAATCCCGGTGGTGGCGAAGTCGTATTTGTGGTGGACAAAGCAACACAATAAGGAACTTTGCAGTTACGATACTATGTTTCCATGGCAATGAAAACTGTAACATTATATCCGGAACCTTGGAGATATTAGCTGTCCAAATAAACGGTGTAAAATGCAAAACTTGTTTCTTATTTATATATTTAAAAAATCACTAAAGAATCAAGTCGTAAGCAAGACGGAAACCTTAGAAGTAATAAACATTTTCATGATTTCTGTCCGAGAAAGAAGCAACTGCAGTGCGTGGGTGCCTAGAGTCGTTGAACCTCATCCGGTCTGTGCTCTCTGTTGCTTTTGGCATCTCTCTCGCTATCTTGTAATTTATTTCATTTGTTTACACATGAACAGTGTGCAACTCGTTGCTTTGTTCCGAGTTCTCTTGCGATTTCTGTGCGCTACTTCTCGAATGGTTTCCGTAGCTCGATTTGCATTTGCCATGATATATAGTCATTTTCGCTCTCAGTCTCTACATAATTTCACTTTTATGCTGCCATTTAAAGTTGCACCGCCTACTGCATCAGGTGATGAGTGTTTCTGGAAACAAAGGTAGGGTCAATAGATATAATTCGAGCCTTTTATGGTATGAAGTATTAGATATTTGCACTGGTCTCAGATGTAAAGATATCAAGTGTTTCGTACCTATAGCTCCAATATCAGGGAAAGCAGGGAAAGGGGCAGAACTCTCTGTTGAATCCGTCACCAATAGCTAGCCTCTGTTCTGTGTTCTAGAGTGATTGACAGGCGAGGAAAGCATTACCAGTTGGAGGGAGGAAGGTAATGCCTCTTTAACCAATGACAGCGGTGACATTCAGGGTTATCTTGAAGGCGGTCTAAAGCGTTATTTTGCGTACTAACCAATTCCAGCACGATGTGTGTAGAGTTGGTTTACATGCAGGAATGATCTGATTGAGAGAGCTGAGTTACTACAATAACGCGATTACCTTTCATTAGTTGTTAGTATTACTACAATCCATGTATTGTGGGTTCCTATCACCACAGCATGGCGCGTCCTCAGGTTGCGGATCGAGGAGACGGCCTCCAGATATGGAGGGTAGCTGTGAATATATTGAATCAGCAGTCGCGGACAGCAGATGCGGGGTGGTCCTCCAGCTTGGGGGTTGGGCGAAGGGCTAACAACCCATCACCGTAAAAAAACAGCTTGTTACGAAACCTTCAAATAAGCCTCGGAATGGGACTGATTCTCTGGCACGACCACAGCAAAGGAATAAGGTTTTGAGGTTTGGTACTGGAATAAAATGGATTTGAGGGAGGTGGGATATGATGATAGAGAATGGATTAATCTTGCTCAGGATAGGGACCAATGGCGGGCTTATGTGGGGGCGGCAATGAACCTCCGGGTTCCTTAAAAGCCAGCAAGTAAGTAAGTATTACTACAATAATTGTGTAAAACCCGAAATACTTAGCCATGAGTTCATATGCCCCTTCAACACAATGCCACTTTCTGGAAATGACAGACCACTATTTCATTGGCACACTGTAGTGAATTTTTGAGAGAATTTCTCCATGCTCCTTTCACTCTCTCCTCTGAATCTTCGGCAACCGTCAAGAAGTCAAGGGGAAGTAGACCCCTGGTCTCCAGTTTTTCAATGACATTAGGCAGTAACGAGTAGTGTGCTACTAGGAATTCCAGGCTCTCCTGCAGATCAGGAGAACCAGCACTCTCCTCTATATAGGTATTTACTAGAACTTAAGAGCAGGAACTGTGAATAAACTGTTTCTTTTCTTCTTGAGGGCTGGCTCAAACCAAGCGCATAAACAACCAAACATGTTGGAATGTTTGTTCATCCTTATGAGTCACGAATTCCTTGAACTTGGGTGTGACAATCGTACCTCTCGCTCTAGGGGAGGAAGGCAGTTATATGCAGTATTAAATTAAAATATGCATTTTCACCAAAAGTGTTGAAATATGCATAATATATAAAATAATTGTCTAATTAGCTTATTCTTCGTTCGAAACGCAAAGATATACGAGTAGGCCCTTCTTCTTGAATATTATATATCAGTAAAAACATGCATTTCCATGTAAATCGGTCTACCGCTGTGGATTAACGTTTAGCATGTCTGACCGTGAAATGAACGGATCCGGGTTCAAATCCTAGTTGGGACAAGTTACCTGGTTGAGGTTTTGACGTGAATACGTATTTAAAATGGGCTACAAAGAGGGAAACGGCGATGTAACTTTTACAGGATGATCCATTCTGACACTATAACTTCCTGACTAATAACACGATTGAAATAAATGTGGTCTCGTTCGGTCGACTACGATAGAACATAATTTTGAGTCGGCGAGGTGCTCGCTGCTTTGGGCCCACGGCAACTGGCGACCATTTTGGGCGTGAGAGAAAATTTCAGGATAATATATCTCGCAACTCCGACGTGCTAGCGCGCTGATTTTAATGCCAAACGAAAGACCTAGTCTAGATCTGTCGTCTTACGCCAGATGTATTCACGTAAAACCCACGACCGTGTCCCCGACACAGCTACATCACGATTTTTTCCGATTCTTTCCTCTTGTACTGGGTAATTTTCGGCGCTGGACCCCGGAGTCATTTCGTTGGCATTTCATTCAGACGCTTGATCATCATAGGATTTGATAAAGTGTCATAAAATAAAATCATTTCATTCATTCATTATGTTCCACCCAAGGGCAGGTCTTCCTCTTAGTCTCCGCATATGATCCATATATTTTAATGTCTTCTATCATTTGATATCTTCTTCTGCCTCGAACTATTCTCCCATGCACCATTCCTTCCAGTGCATCCTTCAGTAGGCACTTTCTTCTCAGCCAATGTCCCAACCAATTCCTTTTTCTCTTCTGATCAGTTTCAGCATCATTCTCTCTTCACCCACTCTTTCCAACACAGTTTCGCTTCTTATTCTGTCTGTCCACTTCACGTGCTCCATCCTTTTCCATATCCACATTCCAAATGCTTCTATTCGCTTCTCTTCACTTCGTCGTAATTTTCATGTTTCTGCCCCATACAATGCTATACTCCATACAAAGCACTTCACTAGTCTCTTCCTTAGTTCTTTCTCCAGAGATCCGAAGAAGATGCTCCTTTTTCTATTAAAAGTTTCCTTTGCCATTGTTATCCTCCTTTTGACTTCTTGGCAGCAGCTCATGTTACTGCTTATAGTACACCGCAAGTATTTGAAGCTGTCCACTTGCTCTACTACCTCATTTTGAATTCGCAAGTTTACCCTTTTTACTTTTCCTCCTATGACCATGATCTTCGTCTTGTTTGCATTTATCTTCATTCCATACTGCTCACAGTTGTCATTAATTAGCTCCAGTAGCATATCCCTCAGTATCATCTCTTCTGCTAACAACGCCATTTCATCAGCAAATTTTATGCACTTTATTCGTCTTCCTACTATTATCACTCCTCCAATGTCCTGAAAACAGTTCTTCACTAAATCTTATAAGTAGATGTTGAACAGAGTAAGTGATAAAGGGCATCCTTGCCGTACTTCGCTCCCTATTTCACTTCCTTCAGATATTTCTTCTTCTATCCTGACTTTGACTCGTTTCACATAAAGATTACTGAACAGTCTCTTCTCTTTCCAATCCACACCAATTTTCTTTAGGATCCCCATCAGTTTATTCCAATTCACTCTGTCAAACGCTTTTTCTAAGCCCACAAATACTAGGCCTATATAAATACTATATAGTGATTGGTTTATTTGCATATTTATTAAACTGCAAATAAACCAATTAGAGCATGCAAATCCTAGGTCTAGTTATCGGGGTACAGGGATAGGCCTACATGGCATTAGAGTCACAGCGAACGAATGAATTCATTTTTATGAAGATTTTTAGTAGGAACGGCTGTAGGGAAACCAATCCAACTGCATTAGTAAATGGAAAAACTGTTGCTGCAGAAAGCGCGTGTGTGCAAAGTAATCCGCCATTCCCCGTCTCGTTCTATCTTTTATGGATACCAGAGGGTACTGATTACATTGCCGTGCTCACTAGAGCAGTCATTTCCCCGCACCTACACAATGTTCTTCTGTAACAGCATCAAAGCTTCTGTTTCACGAAACAAACTGTCTGAGAGGAACTTGATGCCGGAAAGCCGACAGATTAGTAACATTTCGGAGAACTGTTGTTTATGTTGATATAGCTTTGACCAGCATTTCTGTATCCTTATATGTCAGCAGTGCCGAGTCTACGTACTTTGTGAGCGACAGACTTTTCAATGCGTATCTGCCATCTCTTCAAATCTCTACCGTCCCTGTTACGCTATCGCTGTCACATATAAAGGCATTTATTTCTATGACTGTGTTACAAAGAACAACATGAATAGGTCTAAAAGTGGTTTCTTCGTATTTTTTTCTTCACTAACATCAATTAGCAACTGTCAGTCTTCTAACATACCGTTAAAATAGAGGATTTTTGAAAAGAAAGAGGTAATTATTTTTTTTAAATTCATTGTTAACACTATCTTCTATTAGTGCTTTCTCGTTGTGCAATCTGATGGCGTTACATTTAAAAAATGTGACGTTGAAACTTGTGTTCAGGTTTCTGTCCAACGACAGTTCTGATATTTGAGGCAGTCCATTCCAAAACTGGCTATGTGCACTTTAAAAAAAAATTGAGTTTCTGTAATAATAGACTAAGGCAGCGTTTCTCAAACTATGGTCCGCGGACCACCTGGGGTCCTCGAGGTCTGTGCTTGTGATCCTTCAAAAGAAGACAGAAGAAAAAATAAAATTCAAACGAATTGCGTATCACACTATTGCTTAAAAATCTCAGACTTTGGAAATGATACATGGCATTCGAATTTCACTTTTTTTCCCAGTACTGATACTTTATGAAATTTATTATCCTATACGTCTACCGACTTTCCACTCTACTCTCAGCAACAAAAGAGGGATTTAAAGCACTATGAACGTGGTGTTTCTCGCCATCTTTTCCCTGCAAATCTGCGCCGTGCCTGTAACCCAGCCAGGGACCACCCGAATTCATAACAGAGGATCAAAGTTCCGAACCTTAATCACATTTTAATATATAGGCTAAGTATACTGGTATTAAAATATGCTACAAAAATTATAACTTTGCTTTTGAAGGGAACAAGAGTAAGGTGGTCCTCGGAACTGTAATGACTTTAAAAAGTGGTCCCCACTTCAAAAAAGTTTGAGAAACGCTGGACTAAGGGATTAATGCATCATATGCCAGACTGTTTATTTTTAGTAGGTTATTTTACGACGCTGTATCAACATCTAGGTTATTTAGCGTCTGAATGAGATGAAGATGATAATGCCGGTGAAATGAATCCGGGCTCCAGCACCGAAAGTTACTCAACATTTGCTCATATTGGGTTGAGGGAAAACCCCGGAAAAAACATCAACCAGGTAACTTGCCCCGACCGAGAATCAAACCCGGGCCACCTGGTTTCGCGGCCAGACGCTCTAACCATTACTTCACAGGTGTGGACTTGAACTTTGTAATGAAGGAAGAATTGAAGAAATGATAAGGCGCATGAAGTGAAAAATTTGAGTCCACGCCATAAGAAATGGGGTTAAAAATGTATTTATTGTGACGCCTGCAAAATAAGCCCAGTTTAGTTATGTAATTATATTAAACATATTCATAATCACTGACAAGTGATATGTAAATTATATTTACGTTTATAAACTCTTAGATTGCTTTATATACCCCTTCAGAAAACATACTCAGATAATTCCCCCCTTGGTATTTTTCGGCAAGAAAGTGAGGTAAATAGGAAGGAAATTACGCGGTAATATAGGATATGTCTCATACATTAAAATATTCCCAGATTATCCATTATAACGCTGTAAACGTTACATGAAATTATAATAATAATAAATAATAATAATAATAATAATAATAATATTTATTTAATACTATACACTTGAGCTACATTAGGCATTGCAGTCCGAAAGAGCAGAAGCTCGTGCTCGGGCGCAGTTCAGATCAGTTATACAAAATATATCACAAAATTAGGAGAGTTCATTGAGCACAATAACATTAATAAGTGGTAAAATACATATGGCATGCAATAATATGGTCTATATACAAATAGAAAATACAAAAGTACATGAATATTAGAGTATCAATTTTTAACTCAATTAGCTTAAAGAATTAAATAAGTCATCTGATTTGTTTCTTAAATCTATGTGTGTTAAGTGTACTTAGCTCAGGGTAAGCTCTAATTAATGTATTATATATTTTGGGTCCAAAATTTCTGCTGTGTTTTAATCCAGCAGTTGTGTGGCATTTGGGAGTATTTAAAAATAAACTGTACTTTTGTCTCGTATGGTATTCATGAGGATCAAATTTAAATTTATTGTGGTTTTTATGGAAGTAAATCGGCAATGTTTGTTTATAAATTTGTTCTAGAATTGATACGCCAAATTCCTGAAAAATTAATTTTGTTGGGCAATCAAAAGGTTTATATAGACAAATTTTGACAATTCTTTTTTGGAGCAAATTTAAAGGATGGAGAGTCGATTTTGCCATTCCTCCCCAATCTAATATACCATACTGAATTATTGATTGAAACAGAGCTAAGTACACAGTACGTTGAACATAAACAGGTAAATAAGAGCGTAGAATGGAAAATTTGTGGATTGTTTTACGCAATCTGTTACACAGAAAGGAGATATGCTTGTTCCATTTTAAATGTTGGTCAATAATAATGCCTAAATATTTAACTTGTGAGGATATACTCATTATGACTGCAACTTTTTATTTTACATCTGCAATTTAAATATTTTATCAGATTTATAATGATTGTTTAAGCGTTCACATAAGCCTACAAGTCCTCTTGATAGAGAAAAGTCAAATTTAGATCTTCATTTTAAAGTATTTCGAAATGTTGCTAAGAAAGAATATTCCTGTTTTTGCTTTATTTTCATTGTTAGAGAGACTATTGAAGTTATTAATCGTATTAAGAAATATATTCTCAGTTCTACGTCGTGTATCACAAAGTCTGTGTTGATACATATAAAAGTTATTTATTTTCCTTCCCGATGTGGGTACAGACGTAGCAATTAAGATGCATGCCAACTGGTGCTGCCCCCTGGTGTACAATTCACAAGTGTTTTCAAGTCGTTACTCTTCTCATCTCCGTTCGACCTTAGAGTATTTATAACCCAGACTATCCAGATGTTGATTCGAAGACAATGTTTCACAAATGTGAGCCTCGTATTGCCATCCTACGCTGCAGATGAAAGTATTAAAATGTTTCAACACACGTTAAAAGCAACATTTCGCATAGCGGTAACTCTTGCTGGATTATTTCCTGTGCCTCAGACTCTATGTTTATAGTAGAACTATTGATGTGGAAGCTCACACATACGAAGGTCGGAGCGTGCCAGCTCTACATTTATACATTGCTTCTAATTATGTTGTGCTTGGCTTAACTTTTGTGACAGTGCTAGGCTCCTTGCTTATTACTTCATTTTATATCCAGGCTCAAATAATAAGCATTTGGACTCTATATTTGGTTGCTTCGGAAATTGATGACACGAATTGCCAAAACAAATTATGACCTACCTTAAACAATGTATCTTTCGACCGTCCTGTCGCCAGATTTGTATTGTGGTCGCAAAGAAAGAAGCAATTTTTGACAGTTCTGTAACGTACATTTTAAACTCAAATTCGCTCCAGAATTCCTCAGCCAATGGGAATTGGATAAGTCGCTCTTCTTTCTGGCGCCACACAGGAAGTGGACACGACGCGACGTTTTCACATAGATATCTTTTCGAACTTCCTTTCGCGCTTATCAGCCTGCCCGTCCACCCGCTCGCCCACCAGATGGTTGCCTGGCATTGTGGTAGGGAAGGGTGAATGCTGTTTAGTTGCAACGTCGCACTTTGGTTCTTACATTCCATGTGCGTTACCATAAAGAGACGTCAGAAGTTGCATCTTTATCTGCGACCACAATCAGACACACACAATCAGAAGAACCCCAGAGGAAGTGGTCTGCTAGTCGCGAAGCTACCTCTTAACAAAGGACAAAAACCAAGCGACATGTCTTTAGCTTCTACAGGGGAAAGATACATTTCACTCACTGCCAGGAATCAAACCTGGAGGTGTAGCTGGCTGCGCTATCATTTGAGCCTTAGCGGAAGCCATGTCAAGAGAAAATTTGTGACACTTTCCAAAACATCGTCAATAATTATATTATAAACTTACTTACTGGCTTTTAAGGAACCCGGAGGTTCATTTCCGCCCTCACATAAGCCCGCCATTGGTCCCTATCCTGAGCAAAATTAATCCAGTCTCTATCATCATATCCCACCTCCCTCAAATCCATTTTAATATTATCTTCCCATCTACGTCTCGGCCTCCCTAAAGGTCTTTTTCCTTCCGGCCTCCCAACTAACACTCTATATGTATTTCTGGATTCGCCCATACGTGCTACATGCCCTGCCCATCTCAAACGTCTGGATTTTATGTTCCTAATTATGTCAGGTGAAGAATACAATGCGTGCAGTTATGTGTTGTGTAACTTTCTCCATTCTCCTGTAACTTCATCCCGCTTAGCCCCAAATATTTTCCTAAGCATCTTATTCTCAAACACCCTTAATCTCTGTTCCTCTCTCAAAGTGAGAGCCCAAGTTTCACAACCATACAGAACAACCGGTAATATAACTCTTTTATAAATTCTAACTTTCAGATTTTTCGACAGCAGACTGGATGATAGAAGTTTCTCAACCGAATAATAACATACGATGAAAGAGTAATGGAACGGAGAAAAATTCTCTCCGGCGCCGGGATTTGAATCCGGGTTTTCAGCTCTACGTGCTGATGCTTTATCCACTAAGCCACACCGGATACAACCCCGACGTCGGACAGAACTGTCTCTGGTTGAGTTCCAACTCTTGGGTTCCCTCTCGTGGCCGCCCTCTGGACTACGTCATAGATGTCTATGAACATAGGACCGAAGTCCACACATGTGCTGAGGTGCACTCGTTATGAGTGACTAGTTGGCCGGGATCCGACGGAATAAGCGCCTTCTTAAATCACTTCGTGATTTACGCATATATTATTTCAATGTACCGAAGTACATATGATATTTCCATGCAGATATTCTGCGTCATCATAGGATGAAAGAGTAATGGAACGGAGAAAAATTCTCTCCGGCGCCGGGATTTGAACCCGGGTTTTCAGCTCTACTTGCTGATGCTTTATCCACTAAGCCACACCGGATACAACCCCGATGTCGGACAGAACTGTCTCTGGTGCAACGAGTGCACCTCAGCACATGCGTGGACTTCGGTCCTATGTTCATAGACATCTATGACGTAAAGCAGAGGGCGGCCACGAGAGGGAACCCAAGAGTTGGAACTCAACCAGAGACAGTTCTGTCCAACGTCGGGGTTGTATCCGGTGTGGCTTAGTGGATTTCCCGACGCCGGAGAGAATTTTTCTCCGTTCCATTACTCTTTCATCGTATGATGACGCAGAATATCTGCATGGAAATATCATATGTACTTCGGTACATTGAAATAATATACGAATAATAACAGCCATTTCCCATATTTTTCTGTGTTTAATTTCCTCCCGAGTATCATTTATATTTATTACTGTTGCTCCCAGATATTTGAACTTCTCCACCTCTTCAAAAGATAAATTTCCAATTTTTATATTTCCATTTCGTACAATATTCTCGTCTCGAGACATAATCATATACTTTGTCTTTTCAGGATTTACTTCCCAACCTATCTCTTTATTTGCTTCCAGTAAAATTCCCGTGTTTTCCCTAATCGTTTGTGGATTTTCTCCTAACATATTCACGTCATCCGCATAGACAAGCAGCTGATGTAACCCGTTCAATTCCAAACCCTCTCTGTTATCCTGGCTTTCCTAATGGCATGCTCTAGAGCAAAGTTAAAAAGTAAAGGTGATAGTGCATCTCCTTGCTTTAGCCCACAGTGAATTGGAAACGCATCTGACAGAAACTGACCTACACGAATTCTGCTGTACGTTTCACTGAGACACATTATTATTATAAACTAGGAACTGGAAATAGAGCTGTCCGACAGGACTTACTTTATGTAACACTTGCTTCAATAAATAACAGCAATTACCTCGTAAGTACTGGAATTTATCATCCGTGGTTTCTTAGAACAAAAAAAAAAATACAATAATTTTTACCTCATCTCTCTACGTTTTCGTCTATCCTTTCTTCTTCTTTCCTCCGTCTATCTATTAATACCCTTTCAGAAGAGGAGCACGTAGGCCGCTTGGGTGGGCCTATGGCAGTAACCGGAACGGAATGATGTGCATGCTTCCGCGCTACAATTTCCTCTGAGGGCCACTCCCGAACTCCCCTACAACTTGCAGAATCCCTTTTACCTTCCCACGTTGGTATCACCGCGGTCCCTCAACCCCTGTCCCACGAGCTGCCATGAGCCCACAGGAGAGCCTATGGTATACAGTGCTATACTCTATTTTTTTTCTCATGGAGTGCAGTTTCATAGAAAGGACTTTGCCGACAGACCTTGTACTGCCTCCTACTAATTATTACTTACTTACTTACTGGCTTATAAGGAACTCGGGGGTTCATTGCTGCCCTCACATAAGCCCGCCATTGGTCCCTATCCTGTGCAAAATTAATCCATTCTTTCCCTCAAATCCATTTTAATATTATCTTCCCATCTACGTCTCGGCCTCCCTAAAGGTCTTTTTCCCCGACCTCCCAACTAACACTCTATATGCATTTCTGGATTCGCCCATACGTGCTACATGCCCTGTCCATCTCAAACGTCTGGATTTAATGTTCCTAATTATGTCAGGTGAAGAATGCAATGCGTGCAGCTCTGTGTTGTGTAACTTTCTCCATTCTCCTGTAACTTCATCCCTCTTAGCTCCAAATATTTTCCTAAGCACAAGCCCCTACTAATTGCTTGTCATAAATAAATGTCTTTCTTACTGTGATGGAAATCTTGTCTCCTCCTGTCAGTAACCAATCACAACCCTTGTTCAGAAGAATTGACAGGCTCCCGTCAAATCCACGTGGAGGCAGAGTTGCTGCATCTTTTCCGAATTCCAAGAATCCCGTCAGTCTCATTTCGAGGGTCACCAGGATTATGGCAACTGTGCACGAGGGGACAGGATGGAATTGTCAGAAATGAGTATGCAGGAAGTCATAAATCTGTAAGTGTGTGTTCAAAGGAGCCACCGAACTGCACTCCTTGAAATAAAATAGAGTATACCAGCAGCAATTAATGACACATACCACCCGCAACGACTCTACATCGGAGCAAACCCAAAATGTGAAAAAGAAACGAAGAAGATGATGGAAGAAGGGGAGTGTAATTTATAATGGCAAAATGAGTCCGAAGTCCAACGCCGAAAGTTTCCCAGCAATTCTGCTTCGATTGGTTGGGGAATATCTCGGAAAAACCTCAAGTAGATAACTTGTCTAAAACAGGATTTGAACCCGGGCCAGCTCGTTACACGGTCAGACATGCTGACCGTCATTCCACAGCGGTGTATTGTTACTCTTTTATGACGCAAGGTTTAGGCCTACGTTTTGTCGAATGAATTATTCAAGTGTTGTACATGACAAAGAATGAATCATGATTTGATTCAATGTTGGAAAATATTATATTTAATTAATTAATTAATATTCTGTAGTAGTAATAGTGGCGGTAGTGTTAGTACTATAAAAATACGCATCAGCATCTTAGACTATTAGCATTCTTTTAACTGACATTGTTCAAAAATGCAAATGGCAAAAATAAAAATGGAAACAATAACAGTTATTGTAAAAAGACAAGTTGAATCAATAGACTAAGCAACATTAGACATGCAACAAATACAAATTCCAGTAAACATTTATAAGAGATGATATTATGGTGACACGTCTGTATGTCACCCTAGAATATTGAGGCGGAGATGGAAACGGAATTATATCACGGACAAGAAGGCCAGAGGACATGCATATCTTCTTGTTAATATTTTTAATATTACAGTATTAGAAAAGCTATGGTCAAAATTCTTACAGTGACCATTGCTTCAATAGGATAATAAATAAAAATTAAATGTAACAGTTGTATGGTCACATTTATTAAAACCATGTTTCGGGGTTGTATGCTATCACATCTTCAGTATCGGGGAACTGCAATGATATAATAATAAATTGTTAATTATGATTAAAATTGATTACATATTAAATCGTAAAAATGAATACATTGTTTTTTTTATTTTATTTTATTAGGTTATTTTACGTCGCTTTTTCAACAGCTAGGTCATTTAGCGTCTGAATGAGATGAAGGTGAATGCCGGTGAAGTGAGTCCGGGATTCAACACCGAAAGTTATCCAGCATTTGCTCATAGTGGGTTGAGGGAAAACCCTGAAAAAACCTCAACCAGGTCAAATTTATATGCCCAAGTTTTAAAAGACCGAGAAAATCGAACCATGGCCATTAAAAATTTAAAATACCTGGTTTCGCGGCTAGATCGCGTTAACTGTTATTCCAAGGTGTGGACAATACAGTGTTTTTTAATTAAAATATAATTTATCTTATTTAAAATTAAAAATAACATAAAAAGTTTTAATAGATTATGATATAAGTTAACAAAAAAATAGCTTGAATTTAGAATGGATACAATTTAAGGTGAACTTGCTGGAGATTGTTGGACATAATCTGATGATCGGTTTTTGCGTCGTCTTGTATGGGCGAACTCGCAGTGGCGCGATGTTTGCGAGGGTTTATATCTGTTCTATTACTACGTGATTCGATAGCTATTTTTATGAATTGATCGAATAAAATGTTATTTTCTTGAATAGCTTTGTCATTCAAATTATGTGGATTTATCTTTATGTAGCCTATTTCTAAAGTTTCTAAAAGATTTAAAGTTTTACCCTTATGATTTATATGCAGAATTTCCATATCTGAATTTATGTCAGTGAAATAAGATTGCCAATGATACCTGAAAGCAGATTGTGAATTATCATGGTGATTATATCTGAGATCCTTGTATCTGATATTGAAATTTCTATCTGTCTGTCAATAATATGTAGAACAACATTCCGAAAATTGACAAGTTAATTTCTATATTCCTGAAGGTTGAATTTATCTATATAATTATTATCAAATCTATTGACTAACAATTTTCCAATATTATTAATATAGTTGTTAAATAATGGCTTTGACTGGTAATTCAATAAGCTACACTTAAACATCTCTTAGTGGTCTGCAAATTACATTTTAAGAAATATTGCCACATTCTATTTCGAATGAGAAGTTGATCCTTCCATCTTTTTGAATGATAATGAGAAATTCTGTAATATTGCTGACTACATGCATTGCTGTACCGAAGGTTTGCTTACACAATATTGATGTTCTTGGTTACGGTCTTTTTGTATTTGTGCAGTAATAAAAGTCAAGTACTGGGAGAGATAACGGTAGACGGTGACTAATAATCGTGTACTTTGAGGACAAGGTGGCTATGTCGTAAATAACTCAGTAAAAGTATGCAAAACTAATGTTGTATTTAGATACTTGTGACCTGGTGGATCATATAACCTATAAGAGGTCAAGAAATTCTCATGAGTCTTTCGTAAGCGAGTAATGTAACGAGAGAGTTGTGACAACTTTGAAATAAGAAACACATTGTTAATATATTACTGAACTTTCAAATTTGATTCATATGTTATAGTAAAAAAAATAATAAATTTGCGGAGTCTTCAACGTCGTGTAAAATTTTGTGTATTTTCATCGTATCATGAATGTAAAAGTATGAATTGCGTGTTGCCTTTATTGTCTGAGAAGACAAACAAAGGGAACATATCTGTTAGATCATTAAAAAGAGATATCCTTCAGGACTTGATGTCAGATCTCAGATATAATGTGAAATGGATGTATACAGTATGCAGAAAATGTAGATCGACAAATTTTATTAGCTAAGAGAACTGTTGAAGAATGAAGAATAAAATTCTAAACTACAGCAATCCTTTTGAACTTGCAGCTGCTTGTACCTCTTTCCTTGTAAGTAAAAAGCAACTCAGCTATATTGAACTTGTGAACGATCGCCTGCAGAAAGTCAGGAACCTTGGTTATCGCATGTCACTGAACTTGTACTTTCTACATAGTCTTGGATTTATTTTCGAGTAATTTGGATGCCATAAGCGACGAACAGGGAGAGCATTTACATTGGACTCATTTCCCCGGCACTATAACCTTCATCTGTCCCGCGCCGTGGCGTCGTGTCTAAGGCATCCTGTCTAGGACTCGCGTTACGGAATTCGAGCTGGTTCGAGTCCTCATGGAGGAAGACATTTTCTCATGAAATTTGGGTCAGTGTATGGGACCGGTGCCCACCCAGCATCGTGATGCACTTGGGGAGCCAGATAGGTAGCGAAATCCGGTTGCGAAGGCCAGTTATGTTCGGTTTGGGCCCTTCAAGGGCTGTGGCGCCACGGATTATTATTATTATTATTATTATTATTATTATTATTATTATTATTATTATTATTATTATTGTTGTTGTTGTTGTTATTTAGTAGGTTACTTTACTACACTTTATCAACATCTTCTGCGGGCTAAAGCAGGGAGATGCACTATCATCTTTACTTTTTAACTTCGCTCTAGAATATGCCATTAGGAAAGTTCAGGATAACAGGCAGGGTTTGGAATTGGTTACATCAGCTTCTTGTCTATGCGGATGACGTGAATATGTTAGGAGAAAATACACAAACGATTAGGGAAAATACGGAAATTTTACTTGAAGCAAGTAAAGCGATCGGTTTGGAAGTAAATCCCGAAAAGACAAAGTATATGATTATGTCTCGTGAACAGAATATTGTACGAAATGGAAATATAAAAATTGGAGATTTATCCTTCGAAGAGGTGAAAAAATTCAAATATCTTGGAGCAACAGTAACAAATATAAATGACACTCGGGAGGAAATTAAACGCAGAATAAATATGGGAAATGCGTGTTATTATTCGGTTGAGAAGCTCTTATCATCCAGTCTGCTGTCCAAAAATCTGAAAGTTAGAATTTATAAAACAGTTATATTACCGGTTGTTCTATATGGTTGTGAAACTTGGACTCTCACTCTGAGAGAGGAATATAGGTTAAGGGTGTTTGAGAATAAGGTGCTTAGGAAAATATTTGGGGCTAAGCGGGATGAAGTTACAGGAGAATGGAGAAAGTTACACAACACAGAACTGCACGCATTGTATTCTTCACCTGACATAATTAGGAACATTAAATCCAGACGTTTGAGATGGGCAGGGCATGTAGCACGTATGGGCGAATCCAGAAATGCATATAGAATGTTAGTTGGGAGGCCGGAGGGAAAAAGACCTTTAGGGAGGCCGAGACGTAGATGGGAGGATAATATTAAAATGGATTTGAGGGAGGTGGGATATGATGATAGAGACTGGATTAATCTTGCACAGGATAGGGACCGCTGGCGGGCTTATGTGAGGGCGGCAATGAACCTTCGGGTTCCTTAAAAGCCATTTCTAACTAACTAACTAACTAACTAACTAACTAACTAACTAACTAACTAACTAACTAACTTATCAACATCTTAGGTTATTTAGCGTCTGAATGAGATGAAGGTGATAATGCCGGTGAAATGAGTCCGGCGTCCAGCACCGATAGTTACCCAGCATTTGCTCATATTGAGTTGAGGAATAACCCCTGAAAAAACCTCAACCAGGTAACTTGCCCCCCCCCACCGGGAATCGAACTCGAGCCACCTGGTTTCGCGGCCAGACGCGCTAACCGTTACTCCTCAGATGTGGATTATTATTATTATTATTATTATTATTATTATTATTATTATTATTATTATTATTTAGTAGGTTATTTTACGACGCTTTATCAACATCTTAGGTTATTTAGCGTCTGAATGAGATGAAGGTGATAATGCCGGTGAAATGAGTCCGGGGTCCAGCACCGATAGTTACCCAGCATTTGCTCATATTGGGTTGAGGGAAAACCCCGAAAAAACCTCAACCAGGTAACTTGCCCCAACCGGGAATCGGACCCAAGCCACCTGGTTTCGCGGCTAGACGCGCTAAATGTTACTCCACAGATGTGGACTTGTTGTTATTATTATTATTATTATTATTATTATTATTATTATTATTATTATTATTATTATTATTATCTTCATTTCACTCAGACGCTAGATAACCATAGCAGTTGACAAAGCATTGTAAAATAACCAATTAAAAACTATCAAACAAACGTTTCCGGACTTGTGTTAATTTATCAGAATTGTTCATAATATATGATCTCCCAACAAGTACGGAGCAACGTGTAGTTAACATAATGATCACCTGAAGCCTATCACCCTTAAAAATTAGTAACAAAGTCACAGAGTATCTGGGTTATAGGCATATATATAAATCATTACCGTTCCTTCAAGTTTTAATATATGTGTATGTAATAAATGGCGAATAATAGCTTAGTCCAGGAGATTTTGTTCACAGTTTTTACATGTGGTATTCTAACGTTTGTGCACGGCTGGGAGATTGGTGCTATTTCTTGGCAAGCTGCAAGCTGCTCCTTACTAGATATGGGATTCTGTGATCTACAGTCAGAGTTTGTGGAGAAGATCAGACTGGATGGTCAAATATCAGGAATTTGATATCAAAAGTTAATGGCAACCGGCAGTGTCTGTGATGAAATAATAAGAATAGGGCGACCATGAGGATAACGTAACCGCTGTGCGTGAACTTTTTACAACGGTGCATCAAAATCCATTCGCCAAGCCAACCGAGAAAGCGGCCTCTCCCGTTATGTCGTAACTGCAGTCCTTAAGAAGGAACTCTCATTCAAGCCTTGGAAACTTCATTACGTCGAACAACTTTTCCCTGAAGACTGCGACAGAAGAATGGAATTTGGGAAGTGTTTATGCAGTGGAAGGATGAATGACCTGAGTCGTTTGACAACGTTCTGTGGAGTAATGGAACGTTTTGAACAAAACAATATAGCTCATTAGTACAAAGTATATCTAATAATTGGAGCGGAAACGTGGGCGTTAGGCAGAAAACAAGAAAAAAGAACTACAGTATTACTAAACGATGTAGAATTTTGGAGGAGAACTTTTCGTAAATCAAGACGGAATAAAGGTAAAAATAGAAAAATTATAGAAATTATGCATTTTACAAATAGTAACTTATCTTATAGCTGACCGGAGAAAGAACATCAAAATAGTTTGGACATGTAAAGAGGATGACATTCATAGTTTTCTGCTCAAGGGCAGGCCTTTCACTGTAAGCCCAGCATTCTCTAATCTTACCTATTTTCCGCCTTCCTTTTAGTCTCTGCATATGATCCACATATCTTTAACGTCGCCTGTCATCTGATGTGTTCTTCTGCCCGGAACTTTTTTCCTGTTCACTATTCCTTCTAGTGTATCCTACAGTAGGCAGTTTCTTCTTAGCCAGTGACCCGGCCAATTTTTTTTTATCTTCCTAATAATTTTCAGCATTATTCTTTCTTCTTCCACTCTTTCTAGCACAACTTTATTTCTCATTCTGTCTGTCCATTTCACACGCTACATTCTTGTCCATATTCACATAGTCGTTTCTTTTCATTTTTCATAATGTCTATATTTCTGCTCCATACATTGCGACACTCTACACTAAGCACTTCACTAGTCTCTTCCTTAGTTATTTTAAAGGTTCACAGAAAGTGCTTCCTTTTTCTGTTAAAAGCTTGGTTTTCCATTGCTATTCTTATTTTGACTTTCTCGCAGCAGCTCATATTACTATACTAGTATTTAGTACACCCCAAGTATTTGACCAAAGATTATACTGGAGTATGAAGTAGAGGGCAACATATGGCGGAAAATACCTAAGGAACGACGGATGGATGGGATCCGAAGAAATTTTGATTAGAAGATTGACAGAAGAGGATAGAAACTTATGGGAAACAGAATTGCCAGTGGGTTGTAGAAAAACTATTGTACTGTAGAAAACTCTTACATAAAAAATATCAACAGTACTAGCAACATGAAATGAAATGATTAGCCTAAAAATGTCCCGTTAAGGGAAAAGGCCTCCTACTATAGAGGGAGAGCTCTATTTGCTGCGGTGAGTTTAAGAGATGTTTACATGCTTGTTTCTTTGGTTCACATTTTGGTTTGATATTGTTCGCTTGTTTTCACTGGTTTTGTCTATTCACTTGTCTTCTTAGGTTTTTCCAGTCTTCCTATGTCTTGCTCTGCTTGACCAATGGTTTCCTACACGTTCACTGAAGAGGTCGGCCCGTTTTCTTCTTGGTCTTCCGCGTGATCTCTTCCCAATGCGGGGATCCCATAGTGTGACTGTCTGCGTTCATCTTCCGTCTCTAAGTCGTGCAACATGGCCTCTCCACTTTCATTTGGTGTTGGGCTACATAATGGTACGAAATTTTCTGAATTTATTTGTTATTGTACTCAATTGAAGTTTCAAACATTATTTTGCACTACTTCCCTTGAATTACTGTAAACTCTCTAAAAAAACTTTTAAGATAATTAATTGTGATAATTATAATAATAACAGTACCATTTCATTATTACTACGGGTGAAGTGGCTAGCCTTGTCAGTCAATACAACATATTCTGGAGCAGATGCTCGTATAGCATGGGCTGCACGGTCGATCGACTGTGTGCTAATTAATTAATCAATAGAATTGAGCTTACTTCGCATCGTCACTTGCAGGTCCAGTTCTGAAGCATAGCTCTTGTTAACAGTCCCAACAAACAGGTTTATCTCTTCCTTGTTTTTCCTGAAGATAAAGCCAATATAGCGTCGGAATATTGGATCTTTCCAAATCCTTGACCCGGTGCAAAAACCTAAAAAATATTGCACCACTGAATCATGTTTTTTTTTTTCAACAAGCTTCGTAAGTGATGTGGGGACGCCCTTCCATAGACACATACCGTGTGCTTATTTCAAGACTTTCCATCTTGAATAATTTTAGATGAGCAAGGAGACACGATTTTAAGGAAAAATACGTCGAATTGGTTTTCGAAGGGGAAGTTCAAAACCACTGCTGATTGAATTTTCTGTTCTGACTCTTTACCTTCATCCTAACTTCAGACAATTTTTCTTTCAAAAGGAATGACAAACCCTATCCACCTACCAATAATAATAATAATAATAATAATAATAATAATAATAATAATAATAATAATAATAATAATAATGATAATAATAATAAATTCGGTCCATCCGTTTCTGAGAGAGAGCCAGAAAGTATATCGTTTAATTTTCCTCCAAAAAGAATTATCAAAATTTGTCTACATAAACCTTTAGATTACTCAACATAATAATTTTTTTCAGGAATTTGATGTATCAAATCTAGAACAAATTTATAAACAAACATTGCTGATTTAATTCCATAAAAATCAAAATAAATTTAAAGTTGATCTTCATGAATATTATTATTTATTAATCTAATGCTCCAGACTATTGCTGGTAGAGTGTAAGAGAAGGCCCTATGGCCTTAACTCTGCCAGTATAAATAAAGAATTAAATTATTATTATTATTATTATTATTATTATTATTATTATTTGTAATATGTTAGTATTCTGTTCTTTAACTTTTTGTTGAATTTTAACTGCTTGTATACTTTGTGACCTGGTAGAGTGTAAGCGAAGGCCCTATGGCCTTAACTCTGCCAGTATAAATAAAGAATGATTATTATTATTATTATTATTATTATTATTATTATTATTATTATTATTTGTAATATATTAGTATTCTGTTCTTTAACTTTTTGTTAAATTTTAACTGCTTGTATACTTTGTGACCTGGTAGAGTGTAAGGAAGGCCCTATGGCCTTAACTCTGCCAGTATAAATAAATAATTATTATTATTATTATTTGTAATATATTAGTATTCTGTTCTTTAACTTTTTGTTAAATTTTAACTGCTTGTATACTTTGTGACCTGGTAGAGTGTAAGCGAAGGCCCTATGGCCTTAACAGTATAAATAAAGAATTATTATTATTATTATTATTATTATTATTATTATTTGTAATATATTAGTATTCTGTTCTTTAACTTTTTGCCACTTTGTATAAATAAAGCCCTATGGCCTTAATTATAAATATTATTATTATTATTATTATTATTATTATTATTATTATTATTGGCGGCCGGGTAGCTCAGTTGGTAGAGCAGCTGGCTACGGACTGGAAGGTCCGGGGTTCGAAATTTTTTTCTCGTTGCCAAATTTTCAGAACGGCCCCGAGGGTCACTCAGACGCCTATAAAATTGAGTACCGGGTCTTTCCGGGGGTAAAAGGCGGTCAGAGCGTGGTGCCGACCACACCACCTCATTCTAGTGCCGAGGTCATAGAAAGCATAGGACTCTATCTCCATGCCCCAAGTGCCTTCATGGCATGTTACGGGGATACCTTTTTATTATTATTATTATTATTATTATTATTATTATTATTATTATTATTATTATTATTATTATTATTATTATTATTATTGGAAATCAGCTATTACTCTTCTTGTCTCCCAATATATATTTGTCAATTCGTATTCTTCCAGAATTTGTGAAGTGCAGTACATTTCCTAAGATGGTCGCAGTTCATGATGGCATTTCTTCTGCACAGCATACAGTTCCGTGAATCCAGAATGTTCAAGCGATTGAGGTGTTCTGCCAAGCAGTCGTGTCCTGTGATTATGCGGAATGCTGCTACAGTTTCACTTCGGGAAGTTTCCGGAATGATGTTTTTTTCCGTTGCCAATTTCGCCCACATCTTCCCTTGGCTAATTTCTTTCAGTTTGTTTGATCTTTCCTTTCTAAAAGTGGAAATGATTATTGATTTTGCTGAACAAAAAGATAGAGTTGTTTCCTGTGGAGAGTCAACTATTTTTTCTTCATGAATATTGTACGTGACAAAATTACACTTTCTTTCTAAAACCATCAAATGCTACGCAACTGCTGGTTCAAAACAGCAGAAATTTTGGATCCAGAATATATAATGCTTTAAGTAGAGCTAACTCTGAACTAAGTACGGTACACAGAACACACACAGATTTAGGAAATAATTAGATTAATTACTTGTTTCCTTTTTTTTAAGCTAATTGAGTTTAAGATTGAAGTTTATATATCTTGATTACACAACTTTTAACACTGTATCACTTCGGAATATTTATTATATGGCTTTCTTGTGTTAAATTCTGTCGTACCTGGTTTACATGTTTCGACCTATTATGGGTCATCCTCAAAACTAGTCGTTGTTGGTCTTGGCGCCTCTTGTTTTGTTTCCTGTGAGGGTGTGTTCATGTGGTGTAATGCTAACCATACCTACAGAGACATCAACACAGACATGGAAATACTACATATCCAGCCAAAAAGCCAGAAACTAAACACACTAGAACAATATGAAATATACAGATACACAAAAACACAACTCAATGAAATTCTCAACACACAACTCAATTTCAGAACACACACGCTCTTTGACTCTACATTACACCACACTAACACACCTTCACAGGGAACAAAACAAAAGGCGTCAAGACCAACAACGACCAGTTCTGAGGATGACCCATAATAGGTCGAAACATGTAAACCAGGCACGATAGAATTTAACACAAGAAATCGTATAATACATATTCCGAAAGTAAAGTTTAATATACATGTATTTTTGTAGTTTCTATACACGATTTGTATAGATTATTACATGCTGTATTTTATTCTTTACCAGTGTTAGGCCCGTAACACACTTGAAGAGTTTTCGCTAGCGAGAAATGTGTTGCGAGAAAGAGGCGAAGAGCCTTCCTCCACACACTTGGCGAGTTCTCGCTATTACAGATCACACCTTGCTATGATCATCTATGCACTGCCTTCATGCAGAAAGCATTTTTCTGATTGTAGTAATGACTCGTTGGGGGAATTGTTATAGGTTATGTATTTACGTATATTGTCGTATTTAAATATATAATCTCTATATTGTCGTACTTCACAAATTACGTACGAACGCTGTGTTGAATCTGAGTATTCAGATGATGAGGAAATGGAGTTACATGAACATATTTTGTTAATGCAAAGAAAAAGTAGGAATAAAATTAAAGACAGAAATATCTGAAAATCACATTGTATCTTACGAAAATAAGGGCGAGTTTTGGACACTGGTTTCGATTTGAATGATGATACGAGTACGTTTAGGCGTTATTTCAGGTTGAATGGACCTCAGTTTTTTGCCATTCATGATATGATAGAGGATTCTTTGCTATGTTCTGATTAAAATTATGTAAACTGTTAAGACATAGATACATTATTTCAAATGTTTAATTAATACTATTAAATCTAATCAAAATAAAATATAGCCCTATTTATTTTCAGATAATCTGATATTTGTCTCCGGATTTCTCATGTTTTTATAGTTTTCATCCCGTGTATAATATATAAATAGGCCTACGGGTGACATCGCACAAGTTCGATAAGTTTCTGACTGCAATTTTTAGTCATCTTTCCTTATTTTCAAATAAACACAATACAATTCATACATACATTCAAATCATACATAAATACAATTCATCGCCACCTGTGATATCTTTTTCTACATTCAATCGTCATAAAGAGTATAAATGTCAAACATCTTTGATAAATATGTCAAGAAAATTCGCTGAGCTACCGATTCCAGCGAGAAACTCGCGCGAGGTTTTTGCCTCGAACGAGAATCTCTTCCAGTGTGTGGACGTCCATTTGAATCCACGTTATCAATCTTTGAATTTTCTCGCAACACATTTCTCGCTAGCGAAAACACTTCAAGTGTATTACGGGCCTTATTGTGCGGAATGAACACTTCAATTTTGTAAAATATTTTGTGTAGCTAAACTGAACTGCGCTGCAGCACGAGCTTCTGCTCTTTCGGGCTGCAATGCATAATATAGTGGAAACCTAATGTAAAATAAATAAATTTGAACTTGAATTTGAATTCAAAGGATTAAAATTTAGTTGATACTGTGCTATCACTGTGTGTAGGCCTACTAGAAAACAACTTTCACTGATAGGAATTATGTTCATCTTAGACCAGGGATGTCGAACAGCGCTCTCAAGCTGTGAAACGATTAGGTACTGTTTACTACCTCAGCTGAAGCGGTGAGGTCAGTCTACCCTTACTGTAGCAGTGTTCTGTACGCAGTGTGTTTATCAACTCTGGCGGCTGGTATGGATATGGAACGACGATTCAATAGTGAGTGGACAGATAAATATTTATCTTAAAGGACGGAAAGGCACATTGCTTAGTATGTAGAAAAGAACTTGATACATTAGCCATCATAATATTAAAAGGCATTTTAATTCAATGCATGCTGAAGCTTATGGAGCGGAAAAATTATCCGGTTCCACTCGTGAAAAGGTAAAAGAGATATGTCTGGAATGTTTTTAAATCTCTAAGTTTGTCCAGTAATATTGTTGCTGATCGCATGTCAGAAATGGGAGACAACTTGGACGGACAACTGATAGCAAGAATGAAAACTTTTACTTGTTATGCACTAGCTCTTGATGAAAGTACCGACCGCAAAGATACGGCGCAGTTAGCTATATTCATAAGGGATGTCGATTCAGATTTCAATGTTCATGAAGATCTTGTAGATGTCATTTTGCTAAAGGATCGAACTCGAGGAGAAGATATTTTGAATCTGTAACAAAAACTATGAACAAGTTTCAAGTCATAGCAAGATTAATTAATTTTATACATCAAAATAGTTTACGTTTTTGAACTTGCACTGCTACAACACATGCACATAAAGTTGATATTTTAAA